>JADRCH010000166.1:231259-263548 GCA_019843965.1 Rhynchomys soricoides | reverse complement strand
ACACACACACACACACACACACACACACACACACACACACACACACACGAGGAACAGCAGCATTGGCCAGAACTCAATTTACATTTTAGAAAAAAGGGGCTGGAAGTGCAGCTCATGATATTAACACGTCCTGGGCTCCATGCCCAGCATCCTTCTGCTCCTTTCCAACAGTAAAACCTTAGAGCAAAGAAACAAGGGGAAAAAAATGAACTGTGGAATTCATTTAAGACACTGTCCAGCACAGACTGACAGAACCGAAGAAACAAAGTTTTAGCTCCAGGATTGAAAGCCTGCAGGCGATCTTCTCAAGGCCGACCTGACTGGCTAACCTGAAGCTGGAGGCTTCCTTGACTGCTGCTTGGGCGGCTGGACCTGGAGTCTGGGCCCGAGGCCCTCACCTGCTGCTGAGGCCTCTGCGTGCTCCCGCCAGGCTCGCAGCCATACCCCGCAGGCTCCCGGCCGCCCCAGCTCTGCCAGGAAGCCCAGTAAGCTCAATGCCCAGAGGGGGTACGACTAGGCTCAATTGCGCGTGCGCTCGAGCCACCTGGTTTCCATTGTGAACTACATTTCCCAGAAGGCATGGTGATACTCCCACCCACCCACCTCGTACCGTGCGGAATGGGAGACAGGGGTCCAAAGACTGAGTCAGCTTTTCAATTGCCACCAGCTTTTCAGGTTGTGCAGGCTTCATTCATAATTAAAATGTTAATACTACTAAATAGGAAAAAGTGAGTGTGCATTAAAAAAGTAGAAGAATAAGGCTCTGGCTGCTTAGTTTCAGATGGTGAAAGGACTGTCATCTTTCATTTTTTAATAGAGAATTAAGCTTTCTCTAAGCTACTAGAAAAGATACAGAACATACACATTTTTTCATTGCTGGCTCATACTTCAATATTAAGAAAATAAACCGCCATATTAGTTATTACTGCCTCTGGCAGCTCAGATTTTCAGGGAAAGCAAACAGGTGGAAATAATTTACTCATTATTTGAGTTGGAAGTGTTTAGCTCTTTTTACAAAATTTTATCCCTGTCCTTGTCCACTATAAAGGTTCTGAAGAATGACAATTTGGCCTCAATTAGATACAAATTATGTTTTCTAGGTAGCAATTAACACAAAGAACTCCTTGAGGAAGTCCATGGGAGGGGGAGGGCACACAAGATAAGACCCGTGCCTGTAAGGAAGAAAGCCAGCAACAGGCTATATCACAGTGTCCTAAGAGCCAACTTGAAGGGCTTCTGCTGAACCAAGGTGGGAGAATTTCACCATCAGAAGACTCTGCAAAGGTCTGAAAGTCACCAATGCTGTAAGATTCTCTCTTGCTTCTATTCCTGTCAAAATATACCAGAAGAAATTGAGCTATGCCCTCAAACAACAACCAAACAAACAAATAAACCACCAAACCCCCGACAGACAAAACATTCAATACACACGCTAAAACATACCACTTTAGTTTAAGGATTATTTTGAGTCCACAATAGGTGTGATACGTTCTGTAGGCTTTTAGTGGATCGTTTTGTCAAGCTAAAGAAGATCCCCAGATGGCTAAACTTTTAAATCATGAATGAAGTAGATATTACCAAATTGCTTTTTCAGCATCCATTTAGATAATCATGTTTTTGCCTTTAATCTGTTAATGTAGTGAATTACAGAAATACATTTCCTAAATCATTACATTCCCCAAATCGTTAATCCGCTAAAGTACATCTCTGGGTCAAACAAGACTGGTTATGGCAGGTTTGTCTCTGTCAGTTTGTAAATGTTGGGCTGGCTCTTTTTGTCCTTCTGCTTCTTGGTTTGGTCTGAACATTTTTTTTTTTTACCTACAATTTTCTGATGTGTGTTGTCATTTTCTCCTGTTGTGTGATATTTTGTGAACAGAGAGATTCCTTTGTAACACAGTTGAGTATCAGGGGTTAGTTTGTTGTTCCGTAGAAGGCTTCACATGAATATTTCCTGTTCTGAGTGAGAGGACCTCCATGCTGTGAGCTGACGAAGCAGACTGCAGGACAACCTGAGGAAGGAGAGATAGATATGTTCAGTGTTCCTTCATCTCCCTCAGCTCACTGTGTCTTCCCGTTCTCTGAAAAATGCTGTGGCCATTTCTTTTTACCCCGCAGTGCTGAAATGGAACCCATGCCCATGTGCATGCTAGGCAGACATTCAACTATAGAGCTAAATTAAAAAAAAAAGATGGGAATCTTGTTTTGCATTAATGTCCTGTTTCCAAATCTGCTTATGACTTAGTGGGTTGTTTTGATTTTATCCCCTCAACCCCCAGGTTTGTTTGTTTGTTTGTTTGTTATTGTAGTTTCACACACAAATTTTCAGCATGAACACCCTTTCTTGTTTCTTGATATTATTACTGTTGTTATTTTGACATTGGTCTTCATCTGGGCTCCAGTTGCTGTTCTGTCTACCTGCCAGACATCAACATTGCTTCACCGTACTCTTCATTCAGGTTTCTGCCCACGCGTCATCCATCTTGCTGAGTATTCAACTGGATATCCATATGCAAATGGTTGAAGTTGGGCCCAACCTCATATTATACTCAAAAATCCCCTCAACATGGATCAAAGATCTAAATGTTAGAGATAGAATCCTAAAACGCTTAAAGTAAAACACAGGAACATAGGTGATATCTTAGCTATGGTTTCAATTGCTGTGATAAAACACTGTGACTAAAAGCAGTGGGGGTGGGGTGGGACAGAGGAAAGGTTTGATCTCAGCTTAGAACTCTCTGGTCACATTCCATCAGTGAATGGAGTCAGAACAGGAACTTGAGGCAGGAACTGATGCAGAGGCCATGAAGGAAGCTGCTTACTGGCTTGCTCCTCGTAGCTTACTCAGCCTACTTTCTAGTTGACTCCAGGACCACATGCCACTCCCCTCATGGACTGGGCCCTCTCACTTCATTTTCAATTGAGGTTCTCTCTTCCCAGAGGACAACGTTTGTGTAAAGTTAACAAAAACTAACCAGGACAGATATTATTAATCTTCATGACCTTGGAATTGCCTGTGAGATCTCAGATGTGCTACCTGTACTAGTTTTGTGTGTCAACTTGACACAAGCTGGAGTTACCACAGAGAAAGGAGTTTCAGTTGAGAAAATGCCTCCATGAGATCCAGCGGTAAGGCATTTTCTCAGTTAGTGATCAAGGGAGGAGGTATCCCTTGTGAGTGATACCATCTGTGGGCCGGTAGTCTTGAGGCTGAGCAAGCCAGGAGAAGCAAGCAAGCCAGTAAGCAGCATTCCTCTATGGCCTCTGCTCTGCTTCTGCTCCTTGACCTGCTTGAGTTCCAGTCCTGACTTCCTTTCATGATGAACAGCAATATGGAAGTGTAAGCTCAATAAACCCTTTCCTCCCCAACTTGCATCTTGGTCATGATGTTTGTGCAGGAATAGAAACCCTGACTAAGACACTACCCAAACACAAACAATAAAAGAAAAATGTAATTTGAATCATAACAAAATTAAGATGTTATGTATTATGAAGAAAGTAAACAGACAACCCACAGACAGGAACAAAAATCTTTGCAAGTCATATGTCTAATAAGTCCAGACTCTACACCTTAACGAGAAGGCCGACAGCCAGCCCTACTTAAAAAGGATCAACAGATTTGAATAGTCATCTCTTCAAAGAAGATATACAAATAGGAAAATATACATGAAAGAAACTCAACATCCTTGACCACTGGGGAAAAGCAAATGGAAACAGGGAACTCTTAACTTCGTGGACACAAGAAAGTGACACAACAAAACTGAACCTGACAAGTGCTGGAGTAAGATGTCTGTGGCTGCAGCAGCCCCTACACACACTGAGGAGGAAGGAGTTTGTCCAGGCCTGCTGGCTTTCTCACTAAATTCTGCCCACATTCAAGGCAGTACCTCAGGCCTTTGGACTGTTGCACATGGCAGTCCTTCTGGGAGCACTTTCACAGGTACACCAGCTGTTGCTTCACTGATCTTCTAAGTAAATCCCATCAGCTTAAGTTGACCATCAAGATTCAGTATCTCCAGCCTTCATCTGATAGAGTTGTCAGCCTGTGAGAATTGGAAGTGAGAGACAGCTGGACATACACTCACCAACAGAAGACCACATGGGCCACAAGAAAGCTGTTATCTATAAGCTTAGGGCAACACTCACAGGACCTGGCCCATGTGGCACCATAATTCTAGCCTCTAGGTCAGTGAGAAAACAAGTTTCTGTTGTTTGGCCACCAGTTTGAGCCATTTTGTGAGGCAGCCCAGCCATCTAAAGCGTGAGTCACCCATTCAGAATATCAAGACTTCTTTAGGCAGACCTTCAAATTTTCAGCCATGTTTTGAAGTGGAAATTTCTGGTTTCTTTGGAATCTCAGTCATATCACTTGATGTTTTTCTGGAAGCTGTCATGTGAGAGGATGTTTTGCTGAAGCAGACAAATGAGAAGGAATGTGATGTTTTGCTGGAGCAGATGCTCCAGACAGCACGTGATGTTTAGAAGAGTATAAATGGATCCCCATAAACAAGAAGAAGTTGATCTTGCATTGGGACACCGTGTAACACTTAGCTGGGCTTCACTGGTCTTCGCTTCATAGAGAGAAATGTGCCAAAGAATTTCTTGTGGCATTCTGGCTGATTCTAGCCTGCTTACTCAGCGGAGCCTTGAGGTTTCTGCTGAATAGAGCCACTGCTACCAATTCTTGTTTGGTGTTTGCTCTTGGACTATACTGCTGATATCCTGACGACAAAAATTGGAATTACCCCCAAAGAACTATTTCTAAACAGGTCCACAGCCCTCTTGCCCTATTAGCCATCTTTCTCCCCTGTCTCTGGTTGGAGGGCTAGAAGGGAGGTTGAAGCGTTCAAGAACCCTGTATAAAGAGGATTAGAGAAAATCTAAGCCTATGATATTTTGTAAATCTCTTTGCTTCCCTGAGTCCAAGCAGTTTGTTTGGACATGTCAGTGGCCCGTGGACTGTGATTGAGCTATCCCAACCAGCCACCATCCCCTGCTGGATGACAAACCAGCTGTCACTGTTTTGCCAGGTGACAATTATATAATTACACATAATTATATGGTGAAGCTGGGGACTGGGCCTGCCCTTTCACGTGGACTCTGAGTCTCTTTTTTAATACAGTCCCAGCCTGTACTTTTCTTACCAACACATTAGGCCTTTATTATCTAGAACATTCCCCCTCAGGAAAAAGGATGAGGGCTGGGGAAATGAAGTGATGGTGGTCAAAGCATACACATTAAAATTAGGGAAGTAAGTCATCACACACACATGCACACATTCACACACACACACGCACACACACAGTTAATTGCACAGAATAGTGAACATAACTGTGTACTTGCTACTGAAAATTCAAAGTTGATGAGACAGTGTATTTAAAATGTTTTGATCACCAAAAAAAGTTAAATGTTTAAAGGAACAAACTGCCAGTTAGCATGACATTCCACATTGCCTCATTGTTGTAAAATTATGAAAAAATATTAATAAATGGGACTCTTGCGACCTTTTGTCTATGTGCGTAACATATAGTCATCTACCTTGCCCATTCGTTCTGTATCCTGCTGGCTTCTTGTTGGGTTTCTTCTACTTCCCGGTTGACTGTTTCCCATAAATGAATCATGCAAGGAGTGCCTCTGCCTATTTATTTTGTTTCATGTGATGGCCTCTGGTGCCAAATATTTTGCTGCAATTGACACTTCATTCTTCTTTGTGGTTGACTAATACTTTGGTGTGTGTAAACCCCATTTTAAAACCCTGTTTATTACACCTTGGCAACATGCAAAGAAATATATACTGCGACACACTGTAGCTTCCACAGTTTTGTTGTTGTGTTGTCATGTGTGTGTGTGACTTTGGGGAGAGGTTGCAAGGGTGAAGAGAGGATATGAAGGGATGCAGAGATGAGCAGGTGCATGATGTGAAACTCACAAAGAATCAATAAAGTTTAAAAAACTCAAAAGATAGTTTTCAAGAATATCAAAACTTGCTGTTTTACTGTATTCCTTCAAGCTAAGTAACTTTACGGGAGAGAGTTCGTCTCTACCTCAATCCCCAGTTTCATACTTCTGAAATGTAAAATTTCCAAGAGTAAGCTATGAATCTTGGGCCAGTAAGTTATTTTTAAATTAATATATATATATTCAAAACAGTAAATTATAGCAAAAAATAAAACTTCATTTATATGGTGCTTCACTCTTGGTGAGCTATTTCCCTGGTTGCCACCAGGCTACCCTGTAATGGCAGTGCTAAGAGCTTGTAGCTGCCAAGTCAGTCTGCACAGCATATTCATGTGGCAGTCGAACCGAAGAACATTGTTGATGCAGCAAAGGTGTATTGAAGGAAGCTTGCATAGGCGGTATCATCAAGTACTGATGGCAGATTGTTCTAAACAACCCATCCTGCTAGCACTGAAAGGTCTGTGGTTGCCTGGGGTTTGGCAGAGGAGCCTAGCAGAAAGATAGGCTGCCAAAGCAGCAGAGGGATGAGGGATGAGGTGGTGGGTAGTCCTCCTTGTCAACTTAATAGACTTGGAATCACCTGGGAGTCACGTCTCTGAGTGTAACTGTGAGGGGCTCTCCAGGGAGGTTAAACTGAGGGGGGAACACCCACCTGGAATGGCATGGCACTCTAACTGAATACAAACGGAAAAGAAGCAGGGAGCGCCAGAATTCACCTCTCTTTTCTTACTGACCATAGACACAATGTGATCAGCTGCCTCACACTCTTTCCAGCAAACCTTGCTGTCATGGAGTGGACTGTGTTCTCTCAAACTGTGAGCCAAAATAGCTCACTTTGCTGTCATGGAGTGGACTGTGTTCTCTCAAACTGTGAGCCAAAATAGCTCACTTTGCTGTCATGGTGGACTGTGTTCTCTCAAACTGTGAGCCTGAATAGCCCTCCTCTTGCATCACTTGTTTTTGCCAGATATTTTGTCATAGCAATGAGAAACATAGCCAATGTGAAATTACTTAGTTACATATGCTCCACACTGGCCCATGTAGGCACTGAGGCCTTGGTGGGCATCCGTGGACATGTCCATGCTTTTCAACATCCTTGTGCTAGAGATGGTGAGGGACGTGCCAACTCTCCTGCCTACATGTTCTCTAAAAGTGAGAAGGTGGACAATTCACAGCACTCCTAGTCTAGAAGGCCGAAGCTTTGACACCACCCATTCATTGAACCCTAAAAGGTATAGTCTTAAATTAATTCTGTATGGAAAACCACCTGATTGTTAAATGTATGGGGTAGTTGATGCATGCACATGCGTATACACACACACACACACACACAGAGCTGCATATGCAGACACACAGAAGCTTTGCTTGGATAGTCTCTTGCAGTGTCACCCACTCTGGTCTACCCCCACTAAGCTGACTTCCATCACAGGAGTGAACAGCTCTAGGTCTGGCAAGAGAAATCAGAGAATGGTTTTTGTTGCTTGCTTTCTCCACCAGCCATGTCCAGATCTCTGCTGCCACCCTAATCCACCCTGACTAATGGAGCCCAAGCTGGCTCAGGCCCTGCATTGATAAGCCCACTAATCCCTGGAGACTGGGGCTCAGCACCTGTCTCCAAGATGCCTTTGCTGTCTAGCATCAGAGAGCTCAATCCTGTCCTCTGTTGGTGATGATGGGAAAGTATCTTTGAGCCGAACATCTTCATGGTGTGAATCAGCTACAGAGAGCTAGGAAGCTTTCAGAAATGACCTGGGGGACAGCTGAGGGCTCCTGACCTAGATGGGAGCTGCAGGGTAAACTAACTCCATCTTCCTCCCTCCAAACCAGTGGGTGGGCTGGTGTTTCACACCACTCTGAAATGCAAATCTAGTTGCTGACAAAGGCCAGCTGTAGGGCCTTAGGCTGTCAATCACTTCCTGAGGTGTCTATTTCCATCTGCAGATGGAGAGATTCTCTGCAAGGCTTCTGCGGGTTTGCTGCTGTGGAAGCTCTGCTCAGCATTGTTTCTAGCTTTACCAAGCTTATCTTGCATCTGTCCTTCAGATTCACTCTGCTGGCTCACTCAGCTCCTATCATCTGCCACTCATGGGTTTGCGTCAGAGAAAGTTGGGATGGTCCTTACACAACTACATTAGAAAGAACTACCAGGCTCTGATCGATGGCTCAGCTGATAAAAGTGCTTGCTGCCAAGACTCACAACCTCAGTTCAGTCCTCAGGGCCCACGTGGTGGAAGGCGAGAGGTTACTTCTCCACCACCAGTGAAATGAGCCTTTTCAAGCCAGATTATGTTAAGGGCAGGTTCATTGGGAAGCTGCTCTTGGGTGAGTTCACTGGCCCCAAGGATTGAGGCCAGGAGAGTTGCCATGGGGTTGGAGGAGCATAGAAAGAGAGAAAGGGGACGAAGAAGAGAAGAAGAGAGAGAAGGAGAGGGCAAAGTGTCTGGATTATATAGGGGAAAATCTCTGGGGGAAGGACAGCCCAGCCCTTGGCTAGAAAGTTCAGAGTTGGGGGTTGGGTGTGCCAGATAGGGACTGAGGAATGCTGGGAGAACCAGGAGGTCCAGTCTGCTTTGATGTGTAAAATATGCACCTTGCGGGTCGGAAACCACTCAGGAGAGAACTAACTCTGGTGTGTGAGTACTTGTGCCGCACATCATACACACACATATACACGCACATGTGCACACTCATGTACACATCTCTTTTACAAATATTTTACACAAATATTTTAAAAGAGAAAATGTGCTAGTGGTCAGGACAGAGAATGAGAAGGTCGGGAAGACAGTAGAGTCCGAGAACGTAGGGGGCGGGGTAGGAAGACAGAGTGGAATAAACCATGTTTAGAGAACAACATCTAGGTAGGTATAGAAATGCAGAGCACAGCAAGACAGAAAAGAAGAGCGTCAGAGCCTCTGCAATGCTCTTGTCAGAAGAGGGTGTTCTAGAGACACCTGCATACCCTCTGAAGCCTGATGCAGCCAAAGAGGAAGCTTGCCTCCCAGACAGAGATTAGTTTCACAACCTGTCAGAACACCTTACAGGAGAGACTGGACCCCAACGACTTGGTTATGCATGTCCTTTTCTGTTTAAATCCAAGTCTCTGAAGACCGACCTGGGGGTCCCTGGACCTCTTTGTTCCTCTTCTCAGTGTGGCCGACACATTGTGTAAATCTCTTATCTCAGACTTTCACTATTATCTGTCTCTTTTATTGGCATATTGAGGATGAGTGGCCAAGCTTATTGGTGTTGCTGGATCAGACACAATTTAAAGACAGTCTAGGGGAGAAACAGACTCAGGGAGCCAGAGAGGGAGGAGAGCCCTTCCTCCACTCTCAAGCTCTGGAGGGGGTCTCTACCCTAACCCTCATCCCTCCCCAGAATCCTTAAATCCTCTAGGCTGGAGCTCTGATTTTAAGCTGTCACAGACTCGTCCTTCTAGCCAGAGGTTGGCTCAGGTAAGCACCACTGGGGAGGTAGCCTAGAGTGCGCTGGGGTGGGTCCAGAGGAAGAGGTGCCCAGAGCTGTGGGGGGAAGGAGAGGGACGGGAGGGGTAGTGAGGACCATCGACAGGGGTACTTTTCAGAGAGAATGAGAGCGTCTCTCTGGAGGCCTGGGAGAGGCGGCTGAGTTGCCGGCGCGCGAGTCACCAAGTCACCAACTTTTCCTGCGCCCTCGGTGTCTGGCCAGATTCCCGAAGTGGCAGCTAAGCACGAGTGGTAGCTGCGATCGCCGGCGCTCAAGACGTCCCGGTAACTTCCTTTCCCGCAGCCCAGGAACAGATGGGGCGGCTCCGAGTGCTGCTGCTGTGGGTAGCCTGGTGGCTATCGCATGCGGGCATAGCCCGCGGTGCGGGCTCGGTGCGCCTGGCGGGCGGCCTGACGCTTGGTGGCCTGTTCCCGGTGCACGCGCGGGGCGCCGCAGGGCGCGCTTGCGGGGCTCTGAAGAAGGAGCAGGGCGTGCACCGGCTGGAGGCGATGCTCTACGCTCTGGACCGCGTCAACGCGGACCCGGAGCTGCTGCCCGGCGTGAGGCTGGGCGCGCGGCTGCTCGATACCTGCTCGCGGGACACCTACGCTCTGGAGCAGGCGCTGAGCTTCGTGCAGGCGCTCATCCGAGGCCGCGGCGACGGCGAAGAGGCCAGCGTGCGCTGCCCTGGCGGCGTCCCCCCGCTGCGCGCCGCGCCTCCAGAGCGCGTGGTGGCCGTCGTGGGCGCCTCGGCTAGCTCCGTGTCCATCATGGTTGCCAACGTCTTGCGCCTGTTTGCGGTGAGGGAGTCTGCCACCCGTCGTCCCTCCCAAGGGGCTGATACCTTCACTTCCTTCTGGAAGAGTCTGTTTCAATCTCTCCAGATCATCCAGATTAAAAAGTTGTTGTCCACAGGGGGAGATCACTTTTCTCAGCCTAGCTGGTCTGGCATCTCTGTGTGAAGGGTACCCTTTTCCCCAGAAGTCTGTGTCCTGGACCAGGTTAGCTAAGGGCAGATTGGAACGAGTCCCCACTTGTCCATCCAGTCAGGTTCTGCTGACACCTTGTGCAGTCTTGCAAGGGGCTCCCTCCCATGAGCACCACTGGGTGAAAAAGGCATTTAGATTTCACGGGAACTAGGCCCTTCTTTAGAAGCCCTTGGATGTGGCTCTGAGCTCCCCCAGGGAGCAGAGTACTAAGTGGTGGAGTGCCACCGCTCCTTTTTTTTTTTTTTAAATTACTATTTAAAGCAAGCCTTTAATCCTAGCACTCGGGAGGCAGAGGCAGGCGGATTTCTGAGTTCGAGGCCAGCCTGGTCTACAGAGTGAGTTCCAGGACAGCCAGGGCTACACACAGAGAAACCCTGTCTCCAAAAACCAAAAAAAAAAAAAAAAAAAAAAAATTACCATTTAAATTCCATTTCAAAATGCTTGCCTTTAACCCCTTCTGGTGCGCGCAGGCGCAGGGGGGACGTGTCTTAAAGTGGTCCAGAGCTCCCTCCCCTTTCTATTCTGCTTATCAGCAAGGCTCTGCATCTTCTTCATCGCAAGGGGGCACTGTGTTCTTTGCAGTCTGGACACCTCAGGATCCAAGGATTGGAGTGCCTCTGGAGAGGGCATCTCTATAGCAGCTAGAAGGCCTTTCTCTGCCCTCTTTCCTCTGGTTTTTGCTTTCTTGTTTATCTCCATCTGTCTCCCTGACCGTCTCTAGTTAAGTCTTACCCTTCCTCCACCTCCCCCCTTTCTTCCCACTTTTCTACTCTTTCCCACTCCTCTTTGCTGTACTGCTCACCCCACTCACCCCATCTTAGGAGAGCCCCAGCCCTGCTTCCCCAGACTTCCAGACCACACCTGCTGGTCCCTTTTTATCTCCTGAAGGGCCACCTCTGTTATCTGTTCTAATGCAGATGTGCTTCCAGCCCAAGTGGCTCAGCCTCCTTTTCCTGTTTTCTCAGCTGTATCCTCCACCCCCACCCTAGGTCCCACTTTCTTGTAGCTTGTGGCTTAGTCCCATAATCCCTGCTGTTAATCTATCTAATGGTCATAGATCAAACCTAGTTTCAATCAAGCCTTTCCACTGGACTATGTAGCCTGATTCTCCAGCTCTAATCTGTTCGGATCCTAGCAGGGGGGTGCCATTGACAAAGACTGGCTCTCCCCCTGGGAAATAGGGCCAACAGAACACCCTTTCCCCTAGACCAGGGCAGACTTTCCCTAAACCCTGGATCCTCTTCAGCCTTTGCAACTACGAGTGGCAACCCTGCTCTAAACCCAACCTTCCAGTCACTAGATGCGTTCACAGATAGCCCACTAGCCCCATACATTTTGCTGTGATGGTGGTGAGGCTCCAGAAAGACCACACCAGGCCAAACAGTTCCGTGTGGTGTTTATTGAGAGAGGGAAGGGCAAGGTGGCGGCATAAAGAGAAGGGGAGAGAGAGAGAGGGATCAGAGGGGTCTTCCTTTTATATATGGATAGTGATGTAGCCACAGGTAAACATCTGTGGGAGGTGGGTCAAGTGGATTCTGGGAATATGGTGGCTGTTGCCTTGGCAACAGGTATGTGGGTCACCTAGGTGTGATGTCACTGGCATTTGTGTGTGGCCCTTCCATTTGTCCTTTAACTCTCCCCTTCAGCCCTTCAATCCCTCATCTGTGCGGCAGGTCCCTATTGTCCCCCAAAGCTATTTCCAACTTGTCTGTGACTTACCCATGTCATGAATCCCCAGAGCAACCCTGGTTTTTAGACTCTCCAGCCACAGCCTAGCTCTCTGTCCTTCCTGCTTCAGATACCCCAGATCAGCTATGCCTCCACAGCCCCAGAGCTCAGTGACTCCACACGCTATGACTTCTTCTCACGAGTGGTGCCTCCTGACTCCTACCAGGCCCAGGCCATGGTGGACATTGTGCGGGCACTGGGATGGAATTACGTGTCTACACTGGCCTCTGAGGGCAACTATGGCGAGAGCGGGGTTGAGGCCTTTGTGCAGATCTCCCGTGAAGCTGGTGAGTTGGGAGTTGGCACGGGGGTTCCAGGCAACAGTCAACTAACAAAGGGGAGAGCTAGGATCCAGGGATAGGGCATAGACGAAGGGAAGTGGGATCTCTGTGGCCATCAGGATAGTGCTCCAGGAGGGTCAGGTCCCTTTAAGGCTGTGCTGCATTCCAAATTCTATGACCCTTTAATACAGTTCCTCATGTTGTGGTGACCCCAACCATAAAATTATTTTTGTTGCTACTTCATAACTGTAATTCTGCTACTGCTATGAATTGCAATGTAATATCTGTGTTTTCCAATGGTTTTGGGTGACCCCTGTGAAAGGGTTGCTCAATCCCCAAAAGGGTCATGACCCATGTGTTGAGAACTGTTACTTTAAGGGATTCAGGGCATGCTTATGGTCTGCTTCCAGGTGAACTCTCTAACCTCCAAACTCCACAAGTCAGCCCTACACAGGGTTTAAGTCACATACTTGTAGCATATAGTCACAGAATCGTCAGGCAGGTGGATATGTGAGAGGGTAGCTGAGACAAGGGTTGACTTTGGTATCCCTGCCATCCAGGAGGTGTCTGTATTGCCCAATCAATAAAGATTCCCAGGGAGCCAAAGCCAGGAGAATTCCACAAAGTGATCCGGAGGCTCATGGAGACACCCAACGCCCGGGGCATCATCATCTTTGCTAATGAGGATGACATCAGGTGGGACAGGTGGCACATTCAGTCACCATGTGTACTCTTCAATGCTCTTCCTAAGAAACCTATTCTTCCTCACTCCCAGCCATGAGCAACTCCTTTCCTCTCCCTAAGCTCTTCCTGTTGCCATCTGGAGTCTTCTGTTTCAGGAATGAGACAGGCTTGAACGGATAAAGATGCCCCAGGCCTGGCCAGGGAAACATAGAAAAACACCGCTATTTTTATTGTTCTCTGTGGGAGAGGGAACTGGTAGGCAGACCCAAGAGCAGAAAACGTACCATGAGGGACACTGGCCCAGTAAACCCTGAAACCTACGTTATCCTAAGCCAGCCAAGGCTCTTTTCCAGCCTGGGAAGTTGGGCATGACATTGGTAGAGGAATTTGTGGACAGAATGGCGTCTGAGTGCCCCTGATGCTCCCCAAAGGAGCTCTCAGCATCAATCCATTGTTCAGGGTAATTTTTAAGGAAAAGACATGTTTCTAACATAAACTTTTGGAGGTTGAAAGTCCATGCAGTGTAACACCAGCTCTGCTGAGGGCCTAGCTTGCATCACATTTTGATAAACGTTATCATAGAAGGAGGGAGTAAAAGAAGGAGAGAATGCATGGTGAGAGGGAACATCAGAAAGAAGAGGGACAGGGTTCATTCTTTTATAACTGTTCACTTTCACAGAATTACCTCACTCCTCCAGAGGAATGTCCCCAGTGACCCAACAACCTTGCACTTAAGCCACACCTCTTTTTTTTTGAGACAGGGCCTCACTGTGTATCCCTGAAACTTGCTCTGTGGACCAAGCTGGCCTCCCGAGTTCTGGGATTAAAGGCACACAATGTCAGGGCTGGCTTATAGGCTCCACTTCTTAAAGGTCACATCACCTCACAGCATTTACACTGAGGTGCAAGCTTCCACCAGATAGAAACCCTTTAAGCAAATGCAAACTATAGCATCATCTGAGGGCCAGTGTAGAGTGGGTTAGAGAGGACAGAGGGTTGGGAAGATGACTCAGACAGTACAGTGCCTGCTACACTAGCAAGAAGACCTGAGCTCAACCCCGGTGGCATGCTGCTTGTATACCAGACTGGGGAGGCAGAGATAGAAGGATCCTTGGGGCTCCTTGGCCAGCCAGCCTACCCAAACCAGAAGCTCCAGAGCACTGAAGAACTCTTGTCTGAAATAAATAAATACATAAATAGTAAGTAAGGCGTAGAGGCCACCTAAAGTTGACCTCTGGTCACCTCATGCACATATACATACAACACACACACACAGACACACACTCATATGCACAGTAGGCAGAGCCCTGATAAACAGGGACGTGATGGTTGATGTGAAGAAGGATGGAAAGACATAGGATGGGAGGTGGCTAAGACCAAACTGAAGGAAGATCCTAGGTTGTAACTCACCTCTAGCTCTGTTCCTACCAGGAGGGTCTTGGAGGCAACACGCCAGGCCAACCTGACTGGCCACTTTCTGTGGGTTGGCTCAGACAGCTGGGGATCCAAGATCTCTCCCATCTTGAACCTAGAGGAAGAGGCTGTGGGGGCCATCACCATCTTGCCCAAAAGAGCTTCAATCGACGGTAAGTTCTCCACCCCACTCATCTTCCCAGATGCTTCCTGTTTGGGGTGTTCACTTCCACATTTGTCTAATAGGTACCACTGTCTTCTAAGAGTCCTACATGCTGTGTAACTCTGAGATTCTGTAGTCTCATCCCAGCAAGCAGTTGTTTGAATGACGCATATGAGGGAACGGACACTCGGTTCAGAGTCAAAGAACCCCTAGTGTTTTTCTGTTTTAAAATTCCATGCATACAGTTTTGGTTGTACCAAAGGTAATTTAAGTGGGAAGGTTGGCAGAAGATAAACCAAGGATGTGGAATAGACTATCTATCTGACTCAAGTGATGAAGCAATGCAGGCCTACCTTATCTGTCTCCCTGTGAGCTCCATTCCCAACTGGGAGCACTGAGAAGAATCCACCAGTAAGGGTTCACTTCGTGAGGGGATTTCCTGTTTCTCTGAATAGGGAACTGAAACTGTAGCCTTGATGGCATGGCATGCTTCAGGGACCCAGCAGAGGATGCACTCTGCCTCCCACAGGTGTCCAGCTTTTGTGGGGTGCCCACCTTTAGACCCTTTCTTTTAGCTAGAAAGCCAAAGAATTGTCAAGTGGACAACTGGTCTGAGAAGAGTGTAAGCAGTCAAGGCATTTCATCTGAAGAGATCTGGAAGTGGGCGGTGCCAGTGTGGAGCAGTGAGCCAATGGTGTTCTCAGAGCCTTGGATTCTAGTTAGGTTTTCCCCTAAAGCTCTGTATTTTTTGTGCCTCTGGTTTCATGTTCACAAAGATAGTGAAGCTCTGTCTATTATGTAGCCATAGCAGCACCCTAACCATGACATAAAGGGCAGTAAAAGACTCTTTAAGGATGCAAATACTATGCTGGACCACCATGTACCTTCCCCCCTTTTTCCATTTGTGTGTGTGTGTGTGTGTGTGTGTGTTGTACATGATGCAAGTGTATGTGTATGTGCATGTGAAGGCCCAAGGTTTATTTCAGGAACCATCCTCAATTCTTTTCCCACCTTATTCATTGAGGCAGGGACTCTGGGTCCAACCCATAGATCACCAATATGGCTAGTCTTGCTAGCCAGCTTGCTCTGGGGGATTCCCCTGTCTCTGCCTTCAGAATCCAGATCTTGGTCACAGGGCCACTCCTGGATACACAGTGGGCCAGTGAGTGACCAAAGGACATGAGAAAAGCACACCTGGCTCAGATGGTCACTACCCCCTACCTCTTAGGATTTGACCAATACTTCATGACTCGTTCCCTGGAGAACAACCGCAGAAACATCTGGTTTGCAGAGTTCTGGGAAGAGAATTTTAACTGCAAACTAACCAGCTCAGGTGGCCAGTCAGATGATTCCACCCGAAAATGCACAGGTGAGCACTAACCTGGATGGGGAAGGTGACAGGGAAGAGGGTGGGGAGTTCAGGTTAGGGGCCAGGCATACTTCCTCTGGGTCTCCTAGGACAGGCGAGGAACGCATCGGCCAGGACTCCACCTATGAACAGGAGGGAAAGGTGCAGTTCGTGATAGATGCTGTGTATGCCATCGCTCATGCTCTGCACAGCATGCACCAAGCACTTTGCCCAGGCCACACAGGTTTGTGCCCAGCCATGGAGCCTACTGATGGCCGGACACTGCTGCACTACATCCGAGCAGTCCGCTTCAATGGTGAGTGAGTGCCTGGCCCCACAGGGTGGGAAAGCCAGTTTCTATGGGTTGATTGGCAGCCCATCAGTGGGAAAACGGGCAGGATGAAAGAGAACACACTGAGACTGGACCCTGGAGATTTGAGCCAAGTGTAGGCTTCTGCTTTTTAACTCTCTAGGGGCTTCACCTTCAGAGCCAATTTGCAAAATTCAATGTTGAGGAACTGCTCTTTGATCCATCTACCTGGACCCCACACTAAGACTTCCTGCCCACTGTTAGCTGTTAAAAGACCCAGGCTCTGTGGTAGACCCGGGGCCCAGTACAGATCCCAGGAAGCACCCTGTTGTTGATGCTCAGCACACTCTGAGTCACAGGCTTCCACATATAGCCCCAGCCAGGCTCTGAGCTGCTGGAACAAAAGGCATGGGTCTGACATGTTCCCTGCACCAACAGAAGCTGTGTAAGGTGCAGGCTCTAAGGAATGAATCTGAACAGACCCAAAGAAATTCCCCATGTGTATGTAGCTTGCAGGAGTTGTGCTTATAATCAACTACTATCCTGCATAAAACTGTACACTCTCTACCAGGTATTTGTGAGACTTGTGTATATGTGTACACCTTGGGTGCATGTCTACGGAGGAACATCAGGAGCCCTTCCCTATCACTCCCTACCACCTTATTATTTTGAGGCAGGGTCATTAAAACTAGAGCTAGGCTGGGGGCCAGCAAGACCCAGCAATCCTCCTGTCTCTGCCCCTGAGCACTGGGAGTGGGTGGTGAGATCTGAACTCAGGTGCTCATGCTTGAGCAGCAAGGGCTGTTACCCCACTGAGCCATCTCCAGTTCTGAGGAGGCACGTTTTGTCCCACGCCCTTCTCATGGCTGTGAGGCAGCTTTTATCTCCTGCTCTGAAGCAACATCCATTGCTAGTGAATCCTGCCAGGAGCCTGTCTAGTTCTTATTTTATCCTGGTTGGTCTTTGAGATTTCCCAGGAGGATGGCTTTTGAGACTGGAAAAGCAACCGGAGATGACTGGCCTCTCTCTGTAGGTAGTGCAGGGACCCCAGTGATGTTCAATGAGAATGGAGATGCCCCTGGGCGCTATGACATCTTCCAGTACCAGGCAACCAATGGAAGTGCCAGCAGTGGCGGGTACCAGGCTGTGGGCCAATGGGCAGAGGCCCTTAGACTGGATGTAAGTGACATGGACTAAGCTGCTGGTGGAGGTGAAGGGCTCTGAATTCCTGGTGGCAGAGGTCAGCAGCCTGTGTTTTTATCTGTTCCAGGTGGAAGCTCTACAGTGGTCAGGCGACCCCCATGAGGTGCCCCCTTCTCAGTGCAGCCTCCCCTGTGGGCCTGGTGAACGGAAAAAGATGGTGAAGGGTGTCCCCTGCTGTTGGCACTGTGAGGCCTGCGACGGGTACCGCTTCCAGGTGGACGAGTTCACATGTGAGGCCTGTCCAGGGGACATGAGGCCCACACCTAACCACACTGGCTGCCGTCCCACACCTGTGGTGCGCCTGACCTGGTCCTCTCCATGGGCCGCTCTGCCCCTTCTCCTGGCTGTCCTGGGCATCATGGCCACCACTACTATTATCGCCACCTTCATGCGGCACAACGACACTCCCATAGTTCGCGCCTCTGGTCGTGAGCTTAGCTATGTGCTGCTCACTGGCATCTTCCTGATCTATGCCATCACCTTCCTCATGGTAGCTGAGCCTTGTGCAGCTGTCTGTGCTTCCCGAAGACTCTTGCTTGGCTTGGGCACCACGCTCAGCTACTCAGCCCTGCTCACCAAGACCAATCGCATCTACCGCATCTTTGAGCAAGGGAAGCGCTCTGTCACACCGCCACCCTTCATCAGCCCCACATCGCAGCTAGTCATCACCTTCGGCCTTACCTCCCTGCAGGTGAGTCCCCAGATTCCCCAGTAACATGGTAAGTGCATAAGAAGTGCATAGAGTCCTCCACTTTAAAACTCTGAGAAGAAGAGACCAGGGGTGCCATTCATTTGGCAGAGGGCTTTCTTAACATGCAAAACCCCTAGGTTTGATTCCCCCAGTGCAGCATAAACTCAGCATGGTGACACAAACCTGTTATATCAGCACTCAAGAGGTGGAAGTAGGAGGAGCAAAAGTTCAAAGCCATCCTTGGCACATAGCAATTTTCAGGCCAGTTGTGGTAACACAAACCTTTAAACGCAGTACTCGGGAGATAGAGCACTCCATAGTGTACATAGAGAGTTCTAGGCCGTGAGACCTTGGTGTTCTTTTGTTTTGTCTTTTAGTCTTCAGAGAAGAGACTTTATAGAGTCAACTTTTCCCATTTCAGATCCTGTGTTTAAAAATCAAAAGAATAGGTCAAATGTGGTGGTCCATGTCTTTAATCCCAGCACTTGGGAGGCTGAAGCAGGGGATCTCTGTGAGACTGAGACTAGCCAGGATGACACAGTGAGACTCTGTTGAAATAATAAATAGCAGAACAATGCACCCTCTTTTCCTTCAGGATTGACAGGAACTCACATTTAAACCGCTGTTTTCATTGCTAAGTCTGTAGAAGAAGCCGAGCACCCACCAGTCTGACCATGCTGTTACCTGCTTCAGTTAACCTACCCTCTCCCACATAGCCTCTCTTTGAATGGCTTGACGAAGGATCTGTGGTGGCTGGTGTGACAATGTGTACCCAGCCATGCTCTCTGGATGCTCATACAGCCCGGCCCATGTTGACAAAGCACATTCTCCTGGGCAGAGGAATCCTTCTTTCTTCCTGGCTTTGTATCCCTGTGTTCACTCCCCATGGCATTGGTTCATGCAATGGATTCTCTGTGCTTAGACGAAGCTGGATTCCTCAGATATCATGCCCTGAGCATCCTGAGAAGGTGCTCCAAGACTCCCCTCACTCACTGGATGGAGATGCTTACAGGAGATTCTGTGCTCCCCTAACTCCCTCAGACTCATCTGTCTTGCCTCTTGAATGTGGACTCCTCACACCTTTGACTCTTCTAGATGTTTCTATCAGTGGATTTGTAGTGGTATTTCATTGCCTTTTTTTTTTTTTTTTAAAGATAGGGTCTCTCTATGCAGCACTGTGGGCCTGGAACTCACCCTGTAGACCAAGCTGGCCTGGAACCCATAGAGATCTACCTGCTTCTGCCTCTGGAGTGCTGGGATTAAAGGCGTGGGCAACACACCCACCTTCATTGCTCCTTCAGTTTACCTATGAGTAACAACTGGCATAACTGGGTCTTAGAGTCTCCTCCTCTTCATGATCTGTTTTTATCCATTGCTTGTTTTTTCTCGTTTATAGAAGGTTATTACAGCGTGGGTCGCAGATTCTGCAGCAGTCCCTTGGGTTGTGGCTTCAGTATGAGTATGCTGTGGTTACTGATTATCCTGTGGGCCATCACCCTCAGGATCTAGTTTGTTTCGAGGGACTTTTCCCCTACCCTAGGAGAAGCTTCCAGTGTTGCTGGACTGGTCAGATGGGGTGGGTTTATTTCATTAGGCCCTAGTTCCTGGAGCTGCTACCATAATGTTCCTTCTGAGTGGACAAATTACCATAAGGGTCCTGCTCTAGTTTCTCTTCTGTTACTGTGAGAAACGCCATGACTAAAAGTGATTTCATCAGTGCCTCCTGGTCATAGTACATCATTGAATGAAGTCAGTGCAGGAACCATGAAAGAACTCTGCTTACTGGCTGGCTACCTAGTTAGTGTTCAGGTCTTTTCTTATAGAGTCTAGGCCTACTTGCCTAGGGAGGGTACTGTCCACAGCAGGCTGGGCCCTTCTACATAAACCAGCCATGATGATGGTGATGATGATGATGATGATAGTTCCCCAAAGAATGCTGACCGGCCAATCTGATGGTGGCGACTCTTTAGTTGAGATCCTTTTTTTCAGAGGACATGACAGTGGATAGACGGCCAGATTTCAGCCCCACCTACATGTTCATCTAGCACTCTTGAATAGTGAACAACCAGAACTAACCCATGGGTCAGCCCCTTCAGGGTCTCACCTTCATGCAGACATCTTGATTCCTATCCCTCAGTTTTCTTTGGCTTAGAATCTGTCTGTTTTCACTAGGAGGTAGCTCCATCTTCTTCCTGTTAGGGCCTGGTTGTTAGCCTCAGTTCACATTCTTAACTACTATTGGTTATTTTCTCTGGCCTATGGTGTGGGTATATTTGCTTCATTACACATGTACCCATAAGCATTCTGTTCATAGTGCCCTAGCTTTGGAGAGGGAAGGGGTCCCTGGGAACCAACCTTGGCATGTTGCTAGCTGTGTGCAAGCTGGTGCTATCAAGCCTATGGAGTGGCTTGGGTGTGAAGACAGCACAGCCCTTTGGGGATGGGTCCTTATAGGTGACACCTGCATTAGCAGTTTCCATAAGATACCATCATGTCCTCATGACAGATTATGTGGGTTCTCTATCCTGCATATGGAGAAACCGAGGCTGCTGAGGAGGTTCTAGAACCTTGAGGGTGCTCAGGGGTATGGCATTGCAGTTAAAAGTTCAGTGTGGGGTGTTCCAGTTGCTGCTTACCCACCCAACCCTGATATGATTGGTCCACATGTGCCTCGAGCACATCTGTCCTCTCTGCCCACCCCATTACAGGTAAGAACACACCTCTGGATGATCCTATTTCATGGAAAGTCTTTTAAGACTAAGTATCCAACTCAATAGGCCAAGGACATCACAGAGAATCTAACCTGCCAGAGACCTGGGTGAGGGGCTGGAACAGACTCGCCGGTAGAAGAGAATATGTCCCTGACACTGTGTTGGTTCCCACAGGTAGTGGGAGTGATGGCGTGGTTGGGGGCCCAGCCTCCACACAGCGTGATTGACTATGAGGAACAAAGGACAGTGGACCCTGAGCAGGCCAGGGGTGTGCTCAAGTGTGACATGTCTGACCTGTCCCTCATTGGCTGCCTGGGCTACAGTCTCCTGCTCATGGTCACGTGTACAGTGTATGCCATCAAGGCCCGAGGTGTGCCTGAGACCTTCAATGAAGCCAAGCCCATTGGCTTCACCATGTACACCACCTGCATTATCTGGTTGGCTTTTGTTCCCATCTTCTTTGGCACCGCCCAGTCAGCTGAGAAGGTAACTCGGTCCCCCAGCAGGCTTTTTCTATCCACCCCTCGCTCCCTACTGAAGGTCTGGATTGTCCAGGAGCTGGGCCACCGATTCTGATGCCTCGTTTGAGGGACTGCAGGTGGACGGCACTCAGTTGTCTTCCTCGGAGCCCTGGGCCTGTCCGTCCAGCCATTCTTCTCACTCTCTGCTCCCTGACTGTTCTTCAGTGCTCTTCCTAACTGCTCATCTTCCGTACTTCCTTGTCCTGTTTTCATCTGATTTCTTTCTTTAGTATACGCCCCTCATTAATCTACTGGCCAAATGCTTGGCTTTCTCTGGTCACTTATTTAGGACTATAGAACATTCGTTCACCTGTGCCATCTTTTTGTGTGTTAACCACTCCTTTTTGAAGGCCTTGTCTATTCCCCCATTTCTATATTTAAAAACATGTTCATTCAATTACTCAGTAATACGGTCTGGCTCTTTAGAGGTGGGACCCCTTTCCCGAGTGCCACCAGCCTCCTTTTTGGTAATTTGAAAAAATTATTTGTGTGTGTGTGTGTGTGTGTGTGTACATATATCATATGCATGCAGATGCCCTTGGAGGCCAGGAAAGGACACAGGATCCCTAGAACTGGGGTTACAGGTAGCTGGAAGCTGTCTAGTGTTGCCCCAAACCTGAGTCCTCTGCAAGGGCAGCAAGTGCTCTTAACTGCTAAGCCATCTGTCCAGCCCATTTTCCTTTCTTAAAGGAAAATTTAAACATATACAGCTTCTCTCTGTGTGTTGTGTGTGTGGACACGTGCACACGTGCCACAGTCCTAATTGTGTAGATTGTAAGACAACTATTGGGAGTTCAACTTGGGTTTACAGACTTGATGGCACGTGCCTTTACCACTGAGCCACTTCTCAAGTCAAGTCTCTCTCTTCTTTCTTACTAGTCCACTCAGTCTGTGTCACTCCTTCTTCCTGGCCACACCTGACCCACACTGTGCCTGGCCTTTCTCCTGCTAACTTTTCCTTTGTTCCGATTTTCATTCACTTGACTGAAGTAACTCACCTCTAGTCTATTATAGGAGAGAGAGAGAGAGAGAGAGAGAGATCAGGCCTAAGTCCAGTTTTGTTCCCTCCTCCATGCTTAGATCTACATCCAAACGACCACACTGACTGTGTCCCTGAGCCTGAGCGCATCAGTGTCCCTCGGCATGCTCTACGTGCCCAAAACCTACGTCATCCTGTTCCATCCAGAGCAGAACGTGCAGAAGCGGAAGCGCAGCCTCAAGAAGACCTCCACGGTGGCGGCCCCGCCCAAGAGCGAGAACGCAGAGGATGCCAAGTAGCACGGTTGAATGTGGGTGCCACAGGTTGCTCCCTGCCCTTCCTTTGCTTCTCCTGGCTTCAAAGTGGAATCTGTGAAAGATTAACAGAGACCATCGGAGGCCAGGAATGTGAAAAGATCATGCCCAGCTTGGATGGGCATGCCTTTAGAAAGAGCTAAACTCTGATCTACGCTGGACTTGTGCTTTCCTGGGCATGCCCACCTCGTCATTCCGCCCTTCCTACCCACTGTAGGAAATACTCGCTTCCAGGATTCTTCCTGAAGACAGAGACTAAACTGACACCTTCTGGGTGGGCATTCAAAACTGTGGTGAAGCCAGGGCTTGACCAGGTTTGATAACACTTATCTTGATCCAACACCATAATCTAGGGGCTGGCCAGGGTGTCTGTCAGAATGTGAAAGCCCCAACATGAAATCCAGGATTAGAGCTGAAGGGGTGCAGTTGCCACAATGGGAAACTTGGGGGTCTGTATTTGGGGAAATAAAGTTTCCCTGAGCAGAGCCTGTACGAGGGCTCTGGGAACCGAGTGTGGGCCTGCATCGGAGAGAGGGGTAATACACAGACGGGCTTCTATGAGGTCATTTCCCTTGTGATCTTT
Organism: Rhynchomys soricoides; assembly: GCA_019843965.1. Classification (NCBI taxonomy): domain Eukaryota; kingdom Metazoa; phylum Chordata; class Mammalia; order Rodentia; family Muridae; genus Rhynchomys; species Rhynchomys soricoides. Next base: position 240,207 of record JADRCH010000166.1, on the reverse strand, counting down.
TCCCCAGGGTCATCCAAAAGGCAGTTTTTCTTTGCTGTGTATGTTTCTATAGATTGCTCCAAACTGAAGAAATGGCAGCACATTAGTGTGGGTAAGTGGTGAAAAAGTATAGCTGGGTTTTGGTCAGGGCGTCCATGAATTGTCTTGTTTCTGCTGTTAGGAGTCATTATTATCTAGAGTGAGGGTCTCACTATGGAACTCTGGCTGTCCTGGAACTCACTATGCAGATCAGGCTGGCCATGAACTCACAGAGATCTGTTGGCTTCTGCCTCCCAAGTGCTGGGGTCAAAGGTGCGTGTCACTATGCCCATCTTAATTTCTAATTTCTTTCTTTCTTTCTTTTTTCTTTCTTCTTTCTTTTTTGTTTTGTGTTCATTGGGGGATTGGCAACTTCTTTTTTGGTTTTTCGAGACAGGGTTTCTCTCTGTAGGCCTGGCTGTCCTGGAACTCACTCTGTAGACCAAATTCAGAAATCCACCTGTCTCTGCCTCCCAAGTGCTGGGATTAAAGGCGTGCAGACTGGCAACTTCTTAAGAGTCTCCTTCATGGCTTTGAATTACCAGATAACTGGACAATCAAATGGAAGTAAAGATTTCTGGTTTTTTTGTTTTGTTTTGTTTTGTTTTTTTTTAATTTGTGAAATTTTTTTTTTTAATTTGTGAATCTTATAAGGGATTCTGCTAGTATAGGTTGTCTCCTCTAGAATAAAAGCAAGACTATACCTGAAGGCTTTATTGTATCACCTGCTCTTGAGTTGTTCCTCTTGGTATACATTAGTGGGTCCAGCAAAATCAGAGGTTAGGATTGGAGGCTTAGTCTGTATTTATTATTAGTTCTGTCCAGTCTGAGTTGCTCAAATCAGAGGAAGGTTGTGCATTGGTGGTGAGGCTGACTTCACTTACCTCTTTATAACCTTTCTTCCCATGGAAGCTGCTGAGATTTTTTTGGTAAGATATACATGTTGTGTAATTTTTGTCACACTTATTCTGGTTTTAAGATATGCTTGTTTTTCCTCCTCCTCCTCCTCTTCTTCCTTCTTCTCCTTCTCCTCCTCCTCTTCTTCCTTCTCCTTCTCCTCCTTCTCCTCCTCCTCTTCCTCCTCTTCCTCCTCCTCCTCCTCCTCCTCCTCCTCCTCCTCCTCCTCCTCTTCCTTCTTTGGTGTGTTTGCAGAAAAAAAATCCACCCATAGTCAGAAAGTCAATATTTTCTGTTCGAGTGACTTTTTTTTAATTGGATATTTTCTTTATTTACATTTCAAATGTTATCCTCTTTCCTGGTTCTCCACCCCTCCAGAAATCCCCTATCCCATCCCCTTTCCCCCTGCTTCTATGAGGGTGTTCCCCCACCCACCCACCTACTCCTGTCTTCCTGCCCTTGAATTCCCCTACACTGGGGCATTGAGCCTTCACAGGACCAAGGGCCTCTCCTCCCATTGATGCCTGACAATGCAATCCTCTGCTACATATGTGGCTGGAGTCATGGGTCCCTCCATGTGTACTCCTTGATTGGTGGTTTAGACACTGGGAACTCTGGGGGATCTGGTTGGTTGATACTTGCTTCTTGCAAATTTATCCTAATAACCCATCACATGTATTACTTTTCAGTGTATTGAGTAAATTCTAGTTAACAAATATAACATTTCCCCATACGTTTGATTTTAGTTTTCTGTTGCTTCTTTAGTTATCAGTTTGCAGAATTTCTTCTAAAAATGTAAAAAAATGTTCAGTTGTATGTAAATATTTTCCCACTATCTGATAGTGTGAAAGAGCTTCAGAAATACCCTTAACTGTTTAGCATGGTGGCACACACGTGTATTTCCAGCATTTGGTAAGTAGACGCAGGAGAATCATGAGTTTAAAGCCCAGTCTCAGCTGTACAGTTAGTTCAAGTCCAACCTGGGCTACATGAGACCTTTATCTGAACAAACAAAGAAAATCAATAGCAAAAGTGAAATACTCTTTATTTTTCTGAATGCTTTTACTTCTAACTGTGAAAGTTTCCCTAAATAGTTTTCATCTCTTGGGATTTGGATGTGGGGCCTACTCTGAGTGTTAGGTGGACAGAAATGAAATGCTGATAGCTTTCATAGTACCTTTGGCAATGAAGTAACTTCATCCAGGGAATCCAACTTCCTCTCCTGGCTTCCACAGGCATCAGGCAAGTGCAAAATATCCCACATAAACATGCAAGCAAAACACCCATACACATAAACGGCAAACAAACAAAATGAGCTTAGGTACAGTCTATCACTTTCTAGATGGAAGATCTGGGCCAAGGTAATTAGTTTCTCACAGCTAACAGCACCACAGTCTCCACCTGGAGCTGGAGTTACAGTTTGTGAGCCATCTGATGTTGGTGCTTGGAGCCTGACTCCAGTCCTTGGGAAGAACAGCAAGTGCTTTTCCCCTGAGCTAACCTTCAGCCACCAAAAGGTCATTTGGAAAGCAGTCGGTGGATATGGAAGAAGATGGCAGGTCAGACATGCATCTTATGATGGCCAGGGTCATGCAATCTTAGATAAACAGGAGAAAGGAACCCAGGTGTAAAATCAGGGCAGTTGAGGAAATCCTGATAAAGAGGAAGACTAGAGAAATTTGAAAAGGGAGTTTCCCTCCACAGGACAGGTAGTTCCAGCAGCTGTTGGTTGGAGTCCACAAAAGAGGGAAAACTTTAGCCTTCCTTGAATAGAATGCCACAGACACTTCTGAGGTGAATGCCCTCCAGGCAGCTCATTAGGACAAAGGAAAGCTGATGGGTGCATTGTGAGTGTTGGGAGCCATCTCTATGCACGGTGTGAAGCTCAGAGCATGAATGGGATGCCTGAAGAGAGCTGCTGAAGAAGTGCCATGGCCAGCTTACAAGCTCTAATCTTGAAAGGTCCCAAGGACTGGTCCTTCTGCCATGGTTATGGTACATAAGTGGTCAGTCATTAAGACTGTGAGATCTAGAAATGGAAGGGATTGCTCTCCCTAGCAATTGCCTTGAGATTAACCTGACCAGCAGGGTGGAGAAAAGCCATTCTCAGTAACTTGAAGTCTAAAATCAAGCAGACCAGAAGAGAGCACCTGGGAGAAACTTTTTTTTTCTTTTTTGAGACAGGATCTCTACATAGCCCTGGCTATTCTCAGACTCAGAGATCTGCCTGCGTCTCCCTCCTGAGTGCTAGGATTAAAGAAATACATACCACTTTGGCTAGAGAACACACTTATCTCAAGGGTCCTGAGAAGGCACACTAGGTGTCAAAGGTGATGTTGAAGTAGTCCCATCAGCCACATAGAGAGTTCATGCTACTTTGTATTAGAAAAGAACAGAATGTTACCTGGCTAATGACTCTCCTAGTCAAGGCACTGCTAATCATTTGATAAATCATAAAGCCACTGTCCAGCCAAGCACCACTGTAGAACATTCAAGTTGGCCCAGGTATAACTGGCTGTTTACTGCTTTTCTGCCTCTTGAGAAAGAGATGAATGAATGAATGAATGAATGAATGTATGAATGTAATTTCACATGCTACACCTGAGGAGGATAAGCTCAGAGAAAGCCACCCTCCTAGGCTGTCACCAAGATAAGGGAGACGGTTACCCTGATACAGGCTTCTGACATCTGGTAGTGGTACCTTTGTCATTAATAAAAAGATGAACAGCAAACTTAGAAATGTTACTCTCAAGCTGGACATTTTTGGGAAGCTGAGGCAGATGGATCACTATCAACACGAGGCCACCTTGGACTATGTAGTGGCTTTTCGACAGGCCTGGTTTATAGAGAGATTGTCTCAAAACAAACCAATACAAAACAAAAAGGAACTTGGAAACTCTTGAGAGACTCAAGGTAAAGTCAAAGAAGGGTTTGTCTGATGAAGGACAGCGTAGGTCATGTGGATAGTGCTGAAAACAGATGTCAGTAACAGGAAACAGGATATTGCAGGCTAATGTACAATCAGCAGGTCTAGCCATGTGAGACTGCAGATGGATGTGTGAGTACACCACCCACGAAGTGCCAACTAACTCTTGAAACACCCTTTACATGCCTAAGTGAAGATGTGTGATTTTTGTCCCAGCGTGCCCGCACAGGTGGGCTTTATTTGCTGAAAATTCAATTTAGGTTTTTAGGATACCCAAAACTTCCTGGTATCCACAACCACCTGGAGTCTGACACAATACAGAATACCCTCTTCTTTAACTTGGGGGCCATTGTATTGTTTTAGGGGACAAGACTGTAGAATTTCATAAATGGCACTTCAAATGATGAAAGACCTGCCTGCAGGGCTAGCCTGTCACAGCCTTTTGGGCCTGGGCCTGGCCATAGTAAGAGAATGTCAATGGTACCATCCATCTCAGAACCCATGGAACTGCTCAATATGTTGTTCACCGCTGTCAAAACAGTAGAGTCTTTAAGTGGTAGGATGCCCCATGCATGAAAAGAAATGAACTTTCAAACATATAAGCAGAAGTTATAAGCATATCACTTTTTATAGAACACAGAATTCATACCTTCAGAAATTCAATGAAAAGCTGGGTGAGGACCCAGATCCACAGTTTAATAATAATAATAATAATAATAATAATAATAATATGGGAGTGGCAGACACACTCTAAGGCAGTAGCTACAGAGGACTGACCAGGAACAGGAAATGGGTCAGAGCATTGAAGAACTGGCCTTAGAGCCATGTTCACGTTAATTATATATGGGGAGATGGCAAGTCACAAAAGTGAAAGTGGATAGGAATACCAACTACAGCCAGATGGTGGGGATCATCCCACTTGAAAGTGAGCAGGCCCCTTACTCCTGTGGACACTAACTTTTCCATGGTTAGAATGGGTAGAGGTAATGGCTATCATGGAAAAGCCTCTACTCAGGTATACCAGGACTATAGTTAGCTGAGGGGGGAACAACTGGGTGATACAATACCTTTGATGACCTTTGCATCCAGAAAGAGACCTTGAGTTCTGAAATCTGCATTTGGGTACAAACTCTAGACTCAAGGATCCTGCCAATTTTGCAATTCTGATTTGCATTATGAATGAGGTCCAGGGTGGTGATTACAAGAAAAATGGTAAGAGTCGGAACTAAGGCAGAGGATGGTCACACAATTCAAATGAACCTTCTAGAACACAGGTAAGAAGTAAGTGGGCAGGCAGACCCGGGAGATTTGACAAAAGGTAGCTGAAACAGAATCATGAGAAGCATAATGTAACTGATTCTTCACTCATGCGTGAACTGCTGATGGCACCTGCTTTACACTAGGCATCAGGGATGGGGGTGAGGAGATACTAAGGGTTCTGTTAAAGATGGCAACTTTCTTACATAAGAAAATCTAGAATAAAATGTATATAGATTGCTTTCTTGATAGTTTTGTTCCTTTGCTTCTCAATCTTAAATTTCATAATTTTGTAATCATCTTAACAAATTGTAAATTTGATAACTGACATTTATACTTTTAATGAAGTTTCATTTTGGTTCTAATAGTCAGTAATTCAGGCCAATAAAATGGCACTACTATCCAACTGAGGCAGATTGAAGAGTAAGATGTGTTCACCATTCTTAGGAGTCTCAAGACCCTCGGCATCATGAATACAACCATCCTGGTAAAAGACTTCACTGTGATTGTGTACTCTCTTCTGTTCCGTAATTAGTGACATCATCCCCATGGCACTTATGAACTGCATTCATGTCACCTTTCTCCAATGTGATGTCTCTGATGCTGAATGAGATTTGCAGTCTGGTTGAAAGCTTTCCCACATTTGTTACATTTGTAAGGTTTCTCCCCTGTGTGAATCCTCTGGTGTTGAGTGAGGTGTGTGCTTCGGATAAAAGCTTTGCCACAGGTTTTACATTTGTACGGTTTTTCTCTCGTGTGAATTCTCTTATGTTGCGTAAGGGCTGAATGGTCACTGAAGGCTTTCTCACATGTGTTACATGTGTAAGGCTTTTCCCCAGTGTGAGTTCTCTGATGCTGTGCTAGGGCTGACTGGTCCCTGAAAGCTTTCTCACACAAGCCACATCTGTAAGGTTTCTCTCCAGTGTGAATTTTCCGATGTCGGGCAAAGGATGAGTTATCTCTGAATGCTTTGCCACATTCGATACATTGATATGGCTTCTCCCCAGTGTGGATTCTCTGGTGCTCAGTGAGGGAAGAGTTCACCCTGAAGGCCTTGCCACACTCGTTGCATTCAAAGGGTTTCTCTCCAGTATGGATTCTCTGATGCTGCAGAAAACTTGTACTCTGACTGAAGGCTTTCCCACACTCTTTACATTTATAGGGCTTCTGGCCACTGTGGATGTTCTGGTGTTTGGTAAGATGTGCTCTGCAAACAAAAGCCTTGTCACAAATGTCGCATTGGAAAGGTTTCTCTCCAGTATGTATTCTGTGATGGTGGGAAAGATGTATGTTCCGAATAAAGGCTTTTCCACAAATGTTACATTCAAACAGCTTTTCTCCGGTATGGATTTTCTGGTGATAGGTAAGGGAAGAGCTCACTGAGAAGGCCTTGCCACAGTCCTTACACTCATATGGTTTCTCTCCAGTGTGAACTCGTTGGTGATGGATGAGGTGTGTACTCTGGTGGAAGGCTTTCCCACATTCTCTGCATTCATAGCGTTTTTCTTTCATTGGTGTTTTCTGACTTGGGTTGAGTCTTTCAGGATGAAGTTTCTGATGCTTCTTAAAGGTGGAACTCTTAGAGAAGGCTTTTCCACATTTGCTGCATTCAAAAGCTTGTCTGCTTGCTTGAGATCTCTGACTTTGGAGGGGTGATGAGCTGGCTGTGCAGCCCTTGTCAGACCCCTCGACTTTCTGCTCACTCAGCTTTGATGGAATGTCCTGTTGGGTGAGGACCACTTGCTTCAGTTTGACCTCTTGACCTTCCTGGCACTGCCAATCTAACAAGTTAGCACATGCCCAGTGAGTCTCTCCTGTGGCTCTATCTTTCATTACCCATTGATCTGATTCTTTTTTAGGGGTATGTGCCTTGAGGAATTTCTTACTCACGGCCATTGTAACCCCTCCTGAAAGATATTGAAAACAGAAATTTCACTTTTACTCCAGTGAAACGGCTTGATGGAATGAAATGAACATTAACAATGCTAACAAAGAAACAGTAGCTGGAGACGTGGCCAGAGCAGTGACCACAGGAGGACAGGAGAGGCTGAGGCTATGCACGAGGCAGAAATGTTGGGGGTCAGTTTCAAAGCATCTGGGTTGGAATGCTGAGCACAGTTAGTTTGTTCGTGACTAAATAGATTTTATCTGATTTTTGAAGCTCAAAAATATCCAATATAGGCCACAAAATCTGACTCATACTTGTAATCCCAACCTTTGAGACGGTGAGGCAGAAGGGCCACCATGAGTTTGAGGCTAATGTGGGTTAAAGAGTAAGTTTTGGGGGCTGGAGAGATGGCTTAGTGGTTAAGAGTATTGTCTTCTCTTCTACAAGATTGAGGTTCAATTCTCAGCACCCACACAGTGGCTAACATCTGTGTATTACTCCAGTTTCAGGGCATTCAGTTCCCTCTTCTGGCTTTGCATGCCCCAAGTATGCACATGGTACATAGATATACATATAGATGAAAACTCATGCGCGCACATGCACACACACACACACACACACAAATAATAAAATCTTTTAAAAAAGAGATTCAGTCTCAAAAAATTCTCTAGAGAGAGAGATATCTCTAGATGGGGAGGATCTGAAGGGAAGAAAGAAAAATCAGAGTATATTGTATGGAAAAAATTTAATCAAAGAATGAAGTGGAATTTTTTTTTTTTTGAGACTTAGTTGTGTTATGTGATGTCTTCCTAGTAACTGTCTTATGAGAGTATGTTTCTGCTGAAGCAAACACATGGGAGGATTTTTTTTTTTCAAGACAGGGTTTCTCTGTGTAGCCCTGGCTGTCCTGGAACTCACTCTGTAGACCAGGCTGGCCTTGAACTCAGAAATCTGCCTCCCAAGTGCTTGGATTAAAGGAGTGCGCCACCACTGCCCAGCTGTGGGAAGATGTTTTGCTGAGAACAGACATGTGGTGTTTTCTGGAAGCTGCAAAGGGTATGAATATGACCCAGACAGTGGACAGCGCTATATAGTATTGGTTCACCTTGCCACTCTTTGATGCTTGTTTGCCATGACTTTGTAGAGAGAAATGCACCAAAGAACTTCTGGTGACGTTCTGGTGGCTTCTTACCACCTCCTTGGACTCAGGCTGATTGACAGAGCCTCACAGTTTCCTCTGGATTGAACTGCTGTTGCAGATTTATAAATGGTGTTCCCACTACCTCTGATGGGTGATGGACTAAAAGGGAGGGTGTTACATTTTATATAAAAAAAATCCAAACTATGTTTTGTAGAGCTTGGTATGGTGAGGAGGGAGGGGTATCTCTGGGGACCCACACTGAGGCATCCTTTCCCCCTGAGGTACCAGTCATGGGATGGGTATAATGTAGAACAGAGTTTATATAGGGCATGGAAAGGGAGTTGAGAAGGGAGTAGAGACAAAGAAACACACACAGAGAGAGAGAGAGAGAGAGAGAGAGAGAGAGAGAGAGAGAGAGATCGGGGAGAGTAGAGAGTCAGAGAGTGAGAAGGGGCAGAGAGGGTGAGGAGGGGCCAAGCAGCCCCTTTTATAGCAAGCCAGGCATACTTGGCTCTTGCCAGGTAACTGTTGGGTGGAGCCTAGAAGGAATGCCAATAGAAGTTAAGCATTTAAGTACAGTTATTAAAGTGGGTCTTAAAAATGTACCTGTTTGCTTTTCTAGGTAAATTTTAATTATGTGTTTATGTTTGTTTTGTGGTTCTTTGTGGAATATTGTCTAGGGTGAGTGGGAATGGAAAATGCTAAGGAGAGCTTGTTTTTTATAGGACTTCCATGATCCCACATTATCTATGCTTAGTACCCAGCCCCTGGTTACATTGTCCGTGCTTAGTACCCAGCCCCTGGTTACATTGTCCGTGCTT
>JADRCH010000166.1:198356-231249 GCA_019843965.1 Rhynchomys soricoides | reverse complement strand
TACCCAGCCCCTGGTTACATTGTCCCTACTTACTACCCAGCCCCTGGTTACATTGTCCCTACTTAGTACTCAGCCCCTGGTTACATTACCCATGTTTGGTACCCAGCCCTCAGTTATTATTTCTGACACTGTAGTGTTTTCCTCATATAGATGTCACAATATCATATTTGGAGACATTGCTTTTGCATATACAGTTGAACATCCTTATTTCATAACTATACATGAACATTTCCACACAGCCTAAGGGGCAAGTTAACTTTTGATTATCTGAGTACTCAAATAACTCTAGAAAACATAAAAAGCATTGGTGTTGGTCTTGGGGGTTTCTTCCTACCAAGTATTGACCTCTAGATTTAGAGTTTTGTTTTGTCAATGTTGGGGTTGTCATGAAGACCATATCACTGGGCAAGATAGCCACACACACCTATTATTTACATTAGAGATTTTTAATTGAATTTTTGTGTGCTTTCTTTGTAGGATTATATTTCTTTAAGACCCACTTTAATAACTGTACTTAAATGTTTAACTTCTATTGGCATTCCTTCTAGGCTCCACCTAACAGTTACCTGGCAAGAGCCAAGTAGGCCTGGCTTGCTATAAAAGGGGCTGCTTGGCCCCTCCTCACCCTCTCTGCCCCCCCCTCTCTCTGTGTTTCTTTGTCTCTACTCCCTTCTCAACTCCCTTTCCATGCCCTATATAAACTCTGTTCTACATTATACCCATCCCATGACTGGTACCACAGGGGGAAAGGATGCCTCAGCGTGGGTCCCCAGAGATACCCCTCCCACCTCACCATACCAAGCTCTACAAAACATATCTTAGCTTTTTTTTAAAAAAAACAAAAAAACAAAAACCACAACATTCTCCCTTTTAGTCCATACCCGTCAGAGGTAGTGGGAACACCATTTATAAATCTGCAACAGCAGTTCAATCCAGAAGAAACTGTGAGGCTCTGTCAATCGGCCTGAGTCCAAGGAAGTGGTAAGAAGCCACCAGAACATCACCAGAAGTTCTTTGGTAGTGTTCACGGGAGGTGCCTACATGGATATTCTTTGTGTTTCTTTGGCTTAGAATGCACAGTACCTCATGTGTTAAAGCAGCATCTGGACAGATTGCACAATGACTTGTAAGATAAAAATATAACGAGACAGTATGGCAGTTACAATGGCTAGACTCAAGCTCCTGGGAGTTGGCTGTTTTAATAGACTGGCAGGGTAGCACTCCCTAGGTGCTCTCAGGTATCTTCCCACCTCTGCCCTCCAATATTAGGGTTACAGATGTATGCTGCCATGTCCAGCTTTTACCCAAGGGGTAGGGATTTGAGGTCTTTATGTTTGTGCAGCAAGCATTTACACACTACGCCCCTCATCCCCAAGTCTTAACCTTATATGATGGTTTGACTAGGAATGGCCCCCATAGACTCATGTGTTTGAATGCTGGGCCCATAAGGAGTGGCACTGTTAGAAGGTGTGGCCTTGTTGGAGGAAGTGTGTTACTGTGGGGTCTGGCTTTGACATCTACTATGCTCAAGCTATGCCCAATGTGGCACACAGTCATCTTCTGCTGCCTGTGGATCAAGATGTAGAACTCTCTGCTCCTCCAGCGCCATGTCTGCCTGAATGCCACCATGCCTCCTGCCATGAAGATAATGGACTAAACCTCTGAAACTGTAAGCCAGCCCCAAATTTAAAATTTTCCTTTATAAGAATTGCCACTGTCATGGTGTCTCTCCACAGCAATGAAACCCAAACTAAGAAACCTTACTAATTTTTAGTCCTAGTAGAATGAACTAATAGGAAGCAGGGCTTGGTTGAAGGAAGCATGTTACTGGGAACATGTCTTTGAAGGGTGCATCTTGTTCCTGACACCTTTCTGCTTTGTCTCTTAGCTTCCAGGCCACCGTGAAACAGGATCTTTCTTTCCCTACCTTCTATGGTGTTTCTGTCTTGCTGCAGGGCCAAAAGCAATGGAGTCAGCTCACCATGGACTACAGACTCTGAAACTGAGCCAGAATAAGCCTTACTTCCTTCTGAGTCATACCTCTCAGGTGTCTTGTCACAGCAAGAAAATGTGACTCAGAAAAGAAACCCAGGAAATTTGGCAGAAAACAAAGCTAGTGGGCTAAAGAGATGGCTCAGCACCGAGGGGACCTCAGTTTTGTTTCTAGTAGCCTGGATGGTGGTGATGATGGTGGTGGTGGTGGTGGTGGTAGGGGCTGTGTGTGTTGGAGTGACTTACAACTGCCTGTTAACTCTAGCTACGAGGGAATGTGATGCCCTCTTTTGGTCTCTGGGAGCACTGCACACGCATGCACAATCTGACCCCCCCCCCCCAACACCACGCACAATTAAAATAATATAAAACAAAGCCAGGCATGGTGGCACATATCACTGTTGGAGGAAGAGACAGGGACAGGAGTTAGAGGCTATCCTCATCTACAGAGAAAGTTCCAGGATAGCCAGGCTACACAGATAAACCCTGTCTTGAAAAACAAAATAACAACAACAACAACAACAACAAGCAAGCAAGCAAGAGGCTTTCTGGTGTATTAGGAGGAAGATGTGGTAAGGAGCCACACTGGACTCCATTTCTTATTCTCATTTCTTAAGCTGGGTGGTAGGATATGAGTACTGCCTTTACCACTGTTTGAACTCCTTACGACTGGGTACACAGCTTAGTGGCAGAGTACTTACCCAGCATGCATGAGGCTCTGGGCTCAATTTCCAATACTGGAGAATAAAAATAGGATTTTTTTCAGGCAAAGGGGCACATAATTTTAGCACATAAAACTTCAAGAAATTATGTTATGTTTATAGTCAGTGTACAATATTCAAAATGAATGTATTTTAAGGGTAAAAAAAGAAACATGGAAGACCAGTATTTCAGTTGTAAAAAATCCCCTAGTAAATTTAAGAGAAAAAATGCAACGAAGAGAGAGAATAAGAGGTCATAATACACAATTAAAATGACAAATGGGGTAGGGATGGTGGCTTAGTGCTTAAGAGTGCTTGCTTTAGGCTCGAGAACCTGAGTTCAGATCCCTAGCCCCACGTAAAGGATGAGTGTGGCCACAGCCACTCACCAAGCCCCCAGCACTGAGGAGGAGGGTGAGAGAGACAGGAAAATCACTGGGGCTTGCTGACCACCAGCATAGTTGAAAAATAGCAAGCTCCAGGTTCAATGAGGAAACCTGCCTCAAGGCAATAAGACATCCTCCTGCCTCTGTATCTGTGCGCCCCTGCATATACACATAAACTAAAATAAAAATAAAATTATAACTGAAACTCTGCGTGGTTATACACAAAAACATTCACAGACCAACATAAGAGAAGGGGAAGCTAAAGAGTATGAGATGCAGAGACCTAACAGATTAATAAAGGAAGAAAGGTATGAAAGGGACCAGCAGCGACTTGAGATATGAAGTCTGGTAGTTATCCTTCGGATTCTTCTGCCTGATTAAAAGTAATTCGGGAAACGCAACAGCGTTGGGCTCAGTTGGGTCTGTGCTAATTCCAACCTTCCATCCAAGAGCAGTATCAGTGTAAATTCATTGTCTTTACTGGGTGGAGACTGCTGCAGAGTGTACCCAACATTCTTGCTTTGCAAGATATTAGGGGTTAAACGTGTCAACAAGCATAAATGCCTAGCCCAGACCACCCCGTGTGTCATTTAACCATCAGCTCTCTCTGTCAGCTCATGGCCCAGAGGACAAGAAAATGTAAAAAGCAAAGCCATCTAGCATGATGTTTTTCTTTCTGTGAGTAAAAATAACTGTCTAGGAATGAGTGCTGGCAAGGACTTGGGCACAGAGGAAGCCTTATCTGTTTCTGGTGGGAGTGTAAAGCACAGCCATATAGAAATCAGAAAGGATCTCTCAAAAATAATTAAATATCAAATTACCATATGACAGCTATCTTGTGCCTGAACGGATCCCCAAGCACTCTGCATCCCACCATAGCTCAGCCCTGTTTACTGATGCCTGATTCGCAAAACCAAGAAAATGGAACCAGCTGAGATGTCCATCAAAAGGTAATGATAATGAAATTGTGGAAAATACAGATAGTGAATTTTATGAAACCATGCAAGTTTCAGGAAAATGGAAGGTGTAGTGGGTTGGCCTAATGAGAATTGTATTCTAATGCTAGTTTGGGGCCCCCCCAAAGACTAGTTACCCCAAAGAGAGTAAGACACTGAGTAACCCTACCCCCAGTTAATTGTGATTGGTAAATAAAGATGCCAACAGCTGGGCAGAAGAGACATAGGTGGAGTTTAGGTTTCCTGGGCTTGGGACCACAGAGAAAAAGAGAGTGCCGGAAAGGAAGAAGCTTCCATGGGCTAGCTGAGTCATCAAAACGTGGCCATGTGGGCTGGTAAATTGGAGTTAAGAGCAGCCCAGATGGAACATAGTAAATAACTCAGAGTTCTCGACAGGAAAGTAGATTCTTAGAGCACAGAGGATAGACAGCTGCCCAGCTATTGTGCTGTTTAGGGCTTATCATAAGTGGTGTGTGTGTGTGTCTTTCATCTGGGACTCAAGAACTAAAGGCGGGGAGAAACTCAGGGCTCAGGATATTAAATAATTTTTACTACAGGAAGGAAAGGAAAAGTATTAAATTATTGGAAGTAATTCAGACTCAGAAAAATTATAGGGTAGTGGTGGTGCAAATTCCAGCACTCAGGAGGCAGAGGCAGGCAAATCTCTGAGTTCGAGGCCAGCCTGGTCTACAGAGTTCCAGGACAGCCAGGGTTGCACAGAGAAACCCTGTCTTGAAAAATCAACTAACCAACCAAAGAAAGTCACATGTCCTCGCCCATTACATCCCAGCTTGTCATATTTCTATGTGTTGTATGTGAGTTCGGGTACAGGTTATGAATAAGCAAGAAGGGAGACCACAAAGAATGAATGGCTGAGGAGCAGGCAAGAGGACCTATTTGATATAAAAGTGGAATGGAGGTTGGCGGGAAGTGTGGATGGGGGGATCAGAGTGGTGGAGGAGAAGAACATGGGAATCAACAGAATAAATCTTGTTTGAAGATACTTTAATGAAAACTAATGCTGTGTGCGCTAACTAAAGCTAACAGTCTATGCTAAGCCAAAGATAATAGGTGCAACAACGAGAAAATGTTCATCTAAAAGAGCTGAGCAGCCCTTGACTGAAATGCCTGGGAACAGTGTCTGCTTGCTTTTTTCATTTTGAGATATCTGCATATGCATAATGACGTGTCTTCAGGATGGGACCCAAGGTTAAACATGAACCCCCTATGTTTATGTATACAGCTGAAGATAATTATATAGGAGAGTTTCGGTGTCTGAATTTTAATTGTGACCTGTCATCTGAAGTCAGGTGTGATGGTTTGTCAGTACTTAAAATGTTGTAGATTTGGGGCTGGTAAGATGGCTCGGTGAGTTAAGGCATTTGGTTGTCAAAGAAGATCAAATCCACAGAATATTCTATAGGGGTGAGTGAAAGATTTTCTTTATTTCCCTGCCCTGGGGATTGAACCTAGGACCTCATGCAAGCTCTACCACTAAGCTACATCAGTGGTAAGTGAAATACTTTAGTAAATAACTGCAATTTTGAGTTATGTTAGTTAAATTCCACCAAATGTTGAATCCTAGACATTTGAGGTAGGAAGATATTAACTATAAAATATAAACCTTTGCCTATTTCACTAGATTACAGTGAAAAAAATAGTAAGAGGTCTTAGCAGATACTTTACAGGTCAAGTATGGTGGCACATGCCTTTAATCCCAGCACTTGGGAAGCAGAGGCAGGGGGATCCTCTGTGAGTCCCAAGTTAGCCTTGTCTACAATAGGGAGTTCCAGGATAGCCAGGGCTATGTACAAAGACTCTGTCTCAAGAAAAAAAAAGGTTCGAAAAACCAAAAAAGAAAAAAAAAAAAGATTTTTTATAGCCTGTAACACACTACAGGAAAGTGCATTGTCACAGGATCTTAGGTAAGGCAAGGGAGCTTTCTAGAATACTTCAAAGTAGCAGGAAGACATATCCCCATCTTTGAGTCGGACGCCCCAGGGGACTCCACAGGACAAGCAACAGCCACTGAGCTGTCATGTTCTCCCCATTCCAGGCAGCAAGTCTCACTAGCAGGCACACTAAGTGCACTCTTAAGTGTGAGCAATATAGAGAAGGATATGACAAGCCTGGCCCTTCTGGCACCTGTAGCAAGCACCGAGCCTGGCACAGGAGGACAGTTAAACTCTGGGTGAATATACCTCCATATGGTTAAAGAACAAGAAAGAGAAGAACATGTGTGTTTGTTTCACAGGGAAAAGAGGAGCTTCAGCAAGCATAGAACTGCCTCCAGAGCACCAGAGAGGCTCCTCATTGGAAGAGTGCAGGCAGCTTCTGCATGTTGGATTTAGAATAGGCCACTCCAATACAGGAGTGGGGCAAGCAGACTGCTATTTTGGGGGGGGAGGGGAATTTTTTTTTAAAGATTTATTTCTTTTATGTATGAGAGTACAGTCATCCCCTTTAGACACACCAGAAGAGGGCGGCAGATCCCGTTACAGATGGTTGTGAGCCACCATGTGGTTGCAAGGAAATGAACTCAGGACCTCTGGGAGAACAGCCAGTGCTCCTAACCACTGAGCCATCTCACCAGGCCCTAGATTGCTAGTTTGTAAAACTTCATTTTTATTTATGTATATGAACATGTGTGCAGTGTGCCCATGGAAGCCAGAGGAGGATGCTGGATCCCCTGGAGATGGAGTCACAGACAATTGTGAGCGCACAATATGGGGTCTAGGCACTGAAGCTGGGTCCTCTGGAAGACAGGCAAGCATTCTTAACAGCTGAGCCACCCTGCCAGCCACAGACTACTGATTTATGTGAAGCAAGGTAAGAGGGAAGCCCTCCGACATGTACAGACTTCCATACAGAATTGGATATGCATGCTGGGATAATGTGGCTCAGGCATGTCACATTGCTGAGACCTCATGCAAGTGCCCCCACCAACTGGGCTCCTTCCAATGTCTCCCACATGCACGGCCCTTACCCAGAACAAAGGCCCCAGGAGCCCCCTCTGACACACATTCTTCCACTTCTTCCAGGGGAAAGAACATATCTGGCTGGGATCCTAAGAGACCTGCTTGTAAAGGAGGAAGAAAACTATGACCTTATCTGTGCACAATCAAGATTAAAGTCACTGTAGAGACGAGACCCAGTCCCCGGAATATTCCAGAAATGGTGATTAGAGAGGAATGGGAGCATGTTTGCAAGGGGTGGGACAAGATGGCTTGGGACTTGACACAGAGTCTGTTCCCACACCCCTCTCACTTGTGACATCTCCACACCTCAACAGAACTCTGTGGACACCAAGGGGAAAGACATATACTAGGAATAAAGACAGAATCATGAGCGAGCCCAATTCCATCCCAATCTGTTATTCAGGGACCACAAGTTCCCCTAAAGGTGAAGCTCAGCCCTGTGCTGTCCAGACTACCTCAGGGACCCCAACAAGTCCTGCAAAGGTGAAGCTGAGCCCTGTGCTGTCCCGCTTACCCAGTGAGACCAGGTTACTGTAGTTCTCTAGCATCACATCCCGATACAAGGCCCTCTGGGCAGAGCTCAGCCACCCCCACTCCTCCTGGGTGAAGAGCACGGCCACATCCTTGAAGGTCACCAAGTCCTGTAACACAGAACCCTCCCTTACCAACCAGTGCATACCCCAGAAAAGCTCGCTCATACTGACTGTCTCCACAGCTCTCCTGGATCATCAGTCTGCAGGAAGCTGGTGTTCAGGAACAAAGTAGGCATTTCCTCAGCATGTCCTAGTGACTGAGCTTTGTCTCCAACTTTGGTACCAACTGTAGAGAAGTAGTGAGGCTGTGCACGTGTTCACTGCCCACATCTTCCACTCTCTCCACAGCCCTAATGTGGCTGCTGTAACTTCTCAGCACAACACATATATCCATGTTTGTGCCAATGGTGGTGTAGATAAACAAAGGACAGTGGCAGTACAGTACAGTGGGAGACTTGATAATGACACTGATACACTTAATGTCCTCTTTCTAAGTCATTATTTTACAATACACTCCAATACACTCAAGGAATCTTTCCCGTGGAACACTATGTCACGTTTCCCCAGCAGCGACCTCATGTGCTTCACGGTTTCTGCATCCCTGGATTACACTAGGAAGCCAGGCTGAATGGCTGACTGAGATCATCTGGCTTTTCAGAAATACCCTCAATGTGTTCACATGAAGACCAAACAGCTTCATGAAGCACTTCCCAGAATGCACTGGGTCCTTCAATGGCACATGTCCACTGTCTTCAGTAAGTCTTGTGTGTGTGTTGCATGAGACTGAACCTAGAGCTTTATGAATGCCACCCCAAAGCAATGCCCCTAGCCTTAAAAGGCTCCTTATTGGAGCCTTTTAAAGTGGAGTCTAGGAAAGCCATGTTCACAGGAAATAGCTCGAATTCTGTCTTTTAGCTCCTACGTCAGTTCCTGCCTTTACCATTGAGGACTAACATCTTACTGGTAAGAGAAGTGGAAAGGTTTTCATTTCATACTAACTAGAATCCTGTCCAGCTGTACCACTTACGTGTCTTACAGAGAGCGCTAAAGTTCAGTGGGAGGAAACATTCTGTGGGAGGGAGCAACTGGGGTCCGGACTTTGAGGGAGACTGGAAAGGGAGCTTCTGGTTAGAGCAAACAACATACACTCTTCAAGTCAAGAATACAACTAGGGGCAGAGAGGGACAACACTGGACAGTGATGACTCACGAGACTCCTCCCCCACTCACCTGGACCAGGCCTCCGAGGTGGCTGACAGCCATTCCTTTTCTCTGGTGAGCTGAGGAACATTGAGCAGGGAGGAGGCAGGGGAGGAGCTTTACAACTGTGGGATTCCTCTGGCTAGAAGCATCTGCACACCTGTGATGAGAGAGCTGGATCTAAGGTCACAGGGATGCACCTCAACACTCCCATCCTGGCATCCTCAGTACCCCCAAAGCAATTTCTATGTTCGGTTTGCTCCCAGTGCTTAGTTCCTTTGAAGGTAGTTGTCCTTGCCTAATCTGTAAAGTGACCTGCTCCCTATGCCATTTCTCCTTTGCATATTTCCTTTAGTCAGATCCTGCATCCCTTCCCCTTTAGTGTGGCTTTGCCTTTCCCCTGCAGAAAGCTTGTCCAGCCCCAGGTCCCAGACTCTATCCATTCTCTGTCCTTTTCCCTTACAGCTGTGCTTTGGAATCTTAAGACACTCTTTCCTCCTGGGACAGCTTGATCCCAACTAGAGGGGAGGAGGAGGGAAAGAGTTGACTTCTTTCTCCTGAAAGGGAAGGGGAGTTAAGCAAGCCAGATCCCCACCATGGAATCCTTGCAGCCAATGTGCTGTGTGGCTTAAGGATTCTTCTTTTCTGGGTTGGTTTAAGTGATCAGGAGTCAAAGGCAGTGTATTTGCTTGCTGTGTGTGTGAGTGACGTGAGATTCAAGAAGGACGAATCATTCACATAAGTCACTCCACAGTTTTGTCAAGTGCAGGGACTGCACTGCAGGTGTCCTGTTCTCAAGTTCCTCAGAGAGGACTTGGAGCCTAATTGGGAATATGGAGGCAACTGTATTTTTGAGTTTTTTGCAAGATAAGCTACAGATCCTGGCCCACCCTTCTCCACATGCAATCAGGTTCAGATCCCTCAGCTTGACCACAGGGCGGTTCTGCTGGTCCTTTCTCTGTGTGGAGTCAAATCTCAGTACACGCGCTGAAAAGTTAAGGACACGGGATCCACGCCATCTAAAAAGGACCACAACTCACCCTTATTCTGGGTCCCTCCATCCTCACTCACAGACCTGACCTTCGCTCTCTGGACACTGCAGGTCACTGTGGCGCTTCCCTAAGAAGCTTGTCCACTGTAGCGACAGAGCATAGCCCCGATAGAGCAGTCAGTACACAATGAGCTGGAGCCTGCTGCTTGACACGGAGCAGCGCCTGCGCGTTCGTCCAGGAGCCAAAAAGCCTAATTCCCACAAATCTCCCTGCTCCAGCACTTTGGTTTTTGGACTCCTTTTCCCAGAGGGAGACCAGAAACAAAAAGTGAGAAACTGCGCCTGCGCAAAGTGTCTTTGTGGGCGAAACTACAGTTCCCAGAAGCCTCTGCGGGGCAGTGAATTAAATTCTAGCCTATCCATGTGCAGACAAGTGGTCTAGTCCTATGGCGACTCCTTGGGTCTCCAAGGTGAAGAAATCCCTGGAAGGTGTTATCAAGGGAGCTAGATCCTGATCTGCAAGCAAAGCCAGGAAATGTCCAGCAACTGCGTAGGAACAGTCAGGATCACACTCTTAACAGGTGCAGTCCTTGAGAGCAGTGAGGGTTGGGGTAGCAGGGTTACAGGGAAAGAGGGTGATGGCCCTTGAAGTCTCTACTTCAAATAAGTGTCTCTGGGAGCATGAAATGACTGTCTTTTGCTGGGGCCTGTGAGTATGTAGCGATGTACCAGAACCTCTCACTGGAGATATCTAGTTGCCTTTGAATATGTAATTAGTATTCATGGAGCTATTTTCTTGTTGGTAAGAAAATAAAAAAATTCAATTTAAAAAATATGATTTCAGAATGACACCTCTAGGATTGCTGGCCACCCTTTAGGATGCAATGTCAGTGACTCTATCCTGGCCTTTAAAGATGTCATTCTTTCACTTAGGGCACTCATAGGTCCAGGCACTGTGCAGAGGGTGGAGAAACAGAATGAACCCTGCACTGAAGGGTTGGTGTGACTAGGAAAGATGATCCATCAAATAGAAAATATTCATCAGGGAGCGAATGACAGGACAGCAGAGCTGTGTTAGGGGGTTACAGAGCAAGAAGGGGCTGGGTGTATGGGAAATTGGACTGTCCCAGGAAGAGCTGCCCACAAAGAATTTGGCTTAGGGTATTTGATGCTTAGCATGACCAGCATCTTTGCGAGGGACAGGGAAAGAAAAGAGGGCTCAAGATGACATTGTGTGTGACTCTTAGGTTCTGACCCCATGGTAGGAATGTGGATTCATTTTGTGTGTGATAGGAAAGCAATGGAAGTTCCAAGTGGACAGATGAGCGTATCTGTACAGACTCTGGTCAGTTCTGGGCAGAGCAGATTCAGGGTGAGAGCTAAGGATGGCTGCAGGACAGTGAAATAGCATCTGCTGGCTTGATTCCTAACAATGAAGTCTGACTCAAAACAGCAGCAAAATAAACTAAAAACCCAGACCATGGGGTGTTTGAGGGGAAGAAAGCACACTAGACCTGGAGGTTTGTGTAGTAGGCAGTTTGTGGCATACCCTCCCCTATTACACACCTCTTATGAGGTTAGGGTGATCGTTTGTGCACTGTGTGAAGATTACCTTTGTATTATTCAAATGGCGGTTTCTATACCGGCAGAGATCAGAGTACAGGCCAGCCTTTGGTAAGGTTAAGCACCATCTGTCTTTGTAAACATCCCCGACACTTTCTGATTGGTTTAATAAAGAGTTGAACAGCCTATAGCAAAGCAGGATATGATAAGTGGACCTTCCAGGCAGAGTTAGGGACTCTGGGAGAGAGTCTGATGAGTGAGATTTGTCAATGAGACACAGGGGAGAGATTCTTCAGTCAGACCAGGGAAAAGGGATGTTCTCCATCCAGACAAGGAGGAAGACAGACATAGAAAACTGAGGAGAGGTAACCAGCCACATGGCCGTGTACCGACTAACATAAGTGGGTTAGTTTAAGTTGTAAGAGCTAGTTGTGAAATAGGAAGCTAAGGACTAATGTTTCATAATTCATCAAAGATCCCCATGGCAGTATTGGGAAGCTGTTGGGTTATAGTAAGTCCAATCGGTTATACTTTAAGACATTTGCTTTGAGAGTCTAGTGGCTCTCCTAGGAGCTGTGTGTTCTAGATGGCATGCTAGTAAGTTTAAACATCGGTTTCCAGACATATGACAATTAAATAGCATTTAGTACTAGCTGTGTTAGGCAGTTTCCTAAGCACTTTATTATCTAAAACAACTAAATTCACTAAGGTTTACACCAGTCACTGATTATGAAACACCTTGAGCAAGGCCCCAGTAAGTAGACAGGACCAGGACTCTCACTCCTGCTGATGTAGAAAGGTGCAAAGGCATCCACATTGTGTGCCTAGGCTAGCTAGGAGGAGACATGTCTTCTAAAATTTCTGATGAACATAGTGAACCCTCCACTTACCTTATTCAGTTCTGTTGGGGCTAGTGGAAGTCATTAGGGAATGAATATCACATCAGTAGCCCTCTGCATGTATGTGTGTGGGTGCGGGTGCACGCACATGTATCTACTGTGTATATCACACAGACAGACACGCACAGCCTCTAAATAGCACTGGCATGTAGCTCAGTTGGTAGAGCACTTACATGAATATGTGATTTTGGTACCTAGTACAACTGCAGCTCACTCAGGAAGTAGAGACAGGCAACACACTGAGTTCAACAACAGCCTGGATGAGACCATCTCAAAGATTAACAACTGAAAACAATCTGTAGTGACACCTTTGAGCTCAAATGGTTCTAGCTAAGATTCCCTTATGAGATTTCCTTACTGTTCCCAGCATTCACCAGGCCACACCCATTTCCCTCATGGACTTTCTTTCATTAGGATCCAGTCTAAGAAAGGGATTGGGAGAAACTAAAACTATTTCCCCATCTGTTCCCCCTATGAGTTATGGATATGCAAATTAAAGTTTATATAGGAGCAATCTGACTTCTTCAAGACTGGCTACTTCTTCCTAGTTCCTAATGATGTGTTGCAGAGCCTAGCAACAAGATTTTTGCAGTAGGGTGCAGCATCTTCCTTTAGCTTCATTTCCTGTCACTTTGACTGCTCTCAAATAACTAAACCCCCAGAATTTCCTAGATAATCTATATAGTACTGGTTTTCTGGGGTGGGGGGTGCCATTTTTCATTGTTCCTGTTGCTGTGTTACTAACTGGCTTACTCCCTTGGGCATCCTGAAGTAGGAGCTACTTGGCAGCTGGGACCAGGAGTTCTCCATCCTATGTACTGTGAATAGGAAGAGTTGCAGTCAAGTTATTGTTCTAGCCTGGTATTGTAGGCAGAAATGACTTCATGCCAATCAGTGTAAATATAGGCAAGTGCACTACCTCAACTATATCCTAAGGAGTCAACTGCCAGGGCTGTTGGTGTTGAGCGTTACTCGGATGATTGATTAATCTGGAGAAAGAGACACTGTCGGATGAATTTAGGCTTTTCAGGAGCAGCATGTGTTCAGGTCCAAGAATGGCTGAAGGAAGACCCCAGACTCAAGTAATATGCAAGAGCAAACAAAGAGAAATAACCAGCATTAAGGGGTCAACCATTCCTCAAGATGATGATGACTTGAGAAGCTCGCAAACCCCTTTTATGCAGGGGTAGGGGAATTTTCCAGAAGGATTAGGTAACCTCAAATATGATTGGTAGGGGGCAAATCAGTAGTACCATTTTGATTGGTTGCTATGTTAGTTTCTCTATATTTGGTGATATCCTAAAGATTTTTGGAAACCAGTTCAGTTCCGGCCTTGTTATCTCCTCTGGCTAAGTATCCCAGGGCCTCACTCACCTCCAGATTTACCCTCCCTAAGTCAGAGCCTTACTTGAGTAAAGACCCATTGTCAGTGGCTCCTTCTGAGGAGCCCATCATGTTTGCTGGGGAACTGACAATTTTCCTTCCCAAGTTGATCAGCCTCTGAAGGACTGAACTCCACACTTTGCAGAGCCTTTTCACTGTTACACAAAAGGCACGTTTAGCAAGCCGATTTCCGCATACCGAAACATCTTACCTCATCTAGGAGTTTTCTGAGGGAACCATTACCTAAGCAATTCTCAGACATACAAAACTTCTGGTTTTCCAGGTATGTCTTGGGACTACGATATGCCAAGCTTTAGTGATTTGTTCAGGAAGAGTAACTCCATAAATTGCAGGCAACAATCACTATTTACAAAGGTTATTTCAAAGTTTACAAAGACTACCTGGTCCTACCACTCCAGAATTCATGCCAGATACAATGGGTACTAAAATTCTGCTAAACAGGCTGCCTTCCCTTCTTCCTTTCTTCAGGTAAAAGTAATTGTTGCCTCAGAGGCTTAGTGCTTCCATCTGTTAATCTAGGTGGAGTCTTTGAGGCTTCTAGCCTCTCTTCAGTGTCACCTAGGCCTAGAGTGTCTTTGGCTTCTGAAACATATTGCTGAATAAGCCCACCCTTTCTTGTTCTGATATCTGACTGGCTGATTCTACTCAGCTGATCTGGCTCAAACTCCTCTCCAAGCTGACTGATACAATCTGGCTTCTCTCTCAGCCTCTCCTGAGTTGCTCTACTAGGCCTCATACTAACATTGACAATCTGTTCTAATCTATAGGATCCTTCTCATTCTCTGGATCATTTGGTCTTCACTGGTGTCTAGCTTGTTCTTTTTCTGCAACTTTCTCTGTACATTTCTTCAGGTAAAACTGCCTCCTTTCTTCTTCTCCTCTCTGCATTGGCCCTTAAGCAATTTCCCCTTCCCTTCTCTTCTCATGAGAGTCAGGCATATCCTACTCTACTAAATCGTTCTCTGATTAATCACTTTGCCTCTGAATTAGATATCACTTTCAAACATGACTGATTCCTTCTACAAAATAACTTTACATTTATTGTTTTGGATTAAAGGTGAACTAAGGGCCAAGCCACACCACGACTAGAAACAGGTATTTTCAGTAAATAACACAATCTTGGCATTCGCAGTGAGATCAAACATTCTGTAACACGCTCTAGAACCAGATGCAGGCCCCCTTAAAGCCAAACATTGGAGGCTGTGCCACAAGAGCCATACAAGCACAGGCAGGACCTTCCTCCCTGCTCCAGCTTATGGCCACCTTAAGATGCTGCCACAGGAGTTGTCAAAATGGTGGCACTTGTCAAAACAATGATGCCTCAGCCTGCCGCTGTCCTTGGTGCTGATCCGTCATTTCCCGACTCAGCCTGCTGCCTTCTACCTGTACAGGAACTGTCCTGGGTGGCTGTACCTTCTTTCCTGCATCATCCTAAGACCTTCATGAAACACCACAGCAGAAGCTGTCTCACAGGAGCCATCCACTCTGGCAGTACCTCCTCTCCAGCCTCCCTGAGCAGCTCCACAGAAATGGTATCTTAGTCAAAGTCACCTGGGGCCAGAAAGGACTTCCCATCTTAACGTTTGGTCCTGATGCAGGGAAAGGGGTGATGGTGGTCAAAATAAGCCACCAATTTCTGAGCAGGAAAACCCACCGATCCATGAGCTTCCCCCCTCCCTCAAAAAACCACTGCCGGATCTGGCATGGCTGCATAAGGAGAGGTGTGACAGAGTTCCTGCTCCTGGAGCATTGCCAGGCCTTTGAGTCCCACAATCCCCATGTGTGCTGATGACTGCTGTTGGTTTGGAAGTGATCTACTGTCTCTGATATTTTACTTTCAATCTTTCTTTCTGGGGAATATACTCCCATTACGCAGAGCTAATTACGTCATAATAAATGAAACAGATGTGGTTCTTGGGAATGAGGAATGGAGGTGGTCATGAGGCAGTGGAGGATGAGGAACATGCCTTCTGTTTGACCTTTAGAGACATGGGAAAGGATCTAGACAATATAACCACAGAGGCCATAAAAACCTACATGGTCCTTTGTAGAAATAGTTCATTGCCAGACTTGGCTCTGAATTTGGAATTATGAGGAGATACATGTACCCTCTGGCCTAATGACTGCTGCATTAATTAGCAAGGATGAACTTGGGGACATCAAGGTTAGAGAGTTAAAGTGGTCTCACAAAGAAAAGGCATGGATAGGAAGTGAAGGACTACATATCATATTAGAAGGAGAGTTACTGAGGCCATGGAATTGTGAAGAGAGGAAACACAGATTAGAGAATTAAAGATGATGCAAAGTATATAAAAAGTTAGTACTCAACTTTCCTAGTTACTTGAAGAATTAGATACGAGAATGCCTAGAGAGAAATTAGAGAGAGCTAGCTGCTTTACTTGCATAAACTTTAAGACTTTGTAAGAAATCATCTTAACCCTAGTGGTATGTTATCTCTCTGATCTTATATGAATGTAGTTAATAAGACAGCTGTCTGCTGCAACAGGAAACTCAAGCGCTGTGCCCAGCTACCTGTGAAGAACTGGCTGTGTAAACATATAAGGAAACGTGCTTTTGCTTTGTGTTAATTTTCTGTTTTAAGGAAGAAGAGGTTAGAGCTAATGATCCTGGATTCATAAAATTAATGCAAATTTAATAATTTCCAAAAATATTATTAATACTGATCAAAGCCTTGATGATATACCTTTAGTAAATAAAAGACTGGGTTCATGCTTTCTGGTCAAGAGGAGGCTAAAGCAGGAGAGGGAAGGAAAAAGAATGAGAAAGAAAGAGAAGGAAGAATGATGAGAATCCTCCAGAACAGAGAGTACCTTGCATCCACTACTGATTCCGAGTTATTAATGAATTAGGGCGGCTCCCGTTTCCGCCTTTCCTAGGACACTCTTCATGCTAAGGCTGTACCTCGGTAAACCACGAATCCCTGAAGAGAAACAATCACTAATCCATGGACAGAAAAACCCACCAATCCCTGAGCTCTCCAAGCTCAAGACTTGAAATCCTAACAATCCCCAACCTGGAAATTTCTATCCTTAAAAGCTCTGCCCCCTAAGAAATTCTATATAAACCCTGGCCTTTGTTCAATTTCCTGCTGTCCACTCCCAGGAGCCACCAAACCTCAATGTGGAAGTCTCTGTCCTTAAAAGTTGCCCCCTAAGAAATCCTATATAACCCTCAGCCCTTTGTTCACATCCCTGCTGTCTACTCCCATGAGCAGAAGTATCCCTCTGCTCCATGGATCCTACAATAAATTTCTTTTATGAGATGTCCTGCCTGGTGTGACTTTCATCCAAAGAAGCCATGAAGCAACAAGGAGAAAGGAAGAATCAAAGAAGAGGAACGGTGCTGAGGCTCCTGAATGCCTCAGCTCAGCTGTAGATCCCCTCTCCTGGGAGCTGCAACACTTCTGCTGAGGAGGCCTCCTCTCAAGAGTTGTGTGGCTCCTCGGCTCCCATGTTTCAACGTGACCTTCCATTGGGACATTGTCCCTTGGGAAACCTAAGAACTGTGTAGTCCCTGGACTCCTATGTCTTAGAACGTCCTGCCATTGGGACAGTGTCCCTTGAGACACCTCAGAGCTGTAAAACTTCTGGCCCCCATGTCTTAGAATGCCTTTCCAATGAGATACCTCCTCCACTCATGGCTGTGTGGTTCCTGGGCTTCTGAGTCCTAGGATACAATTCCATCTGAGCAGGAACATTTACAAATGAAGACCATCACTTGGAGGTGTTTTTCTTTTAAGGGACAATGGATCAAATACAGAGAGACATTGCAGGATGGATTTTTGCTTCTCAGCAGCAGGGGGATCATCCTCTCAAGAAGAGAACTCTGACAGCTTCCTAGAAGCTCCTTTCATTGTTACAGAAAAGGCACTTTAGCAATTCGATTTCCACATACCAAAACTTCTTATCTGACCTATGGGTTCATTTGAAAGACCCAACATGTAAGCAATTTTCAGTCATCCAAGAATTCTTGGTTTGCTGGGCATATCTGGAAACCAAGTTATCCAAAGTTTCTAAGAATCCTTCAAAAGAATAACCCCATTAAATCTCAGATATCAATCACTGGCAAAAGGCTACTTCAAAGCTTAGGTGCCAACACTCCAGATTCATGCTAGATACAATGGTTCAGCTAAAATTCTGCTACAATCACTGACCCACAAAACACATTGTGTTATGTTTACAATTACAAAATCCAACTCAACAAAATAGGAAATTCAAATCACTCTAGACTCTTTTTGTTCAAATAGCCATATTTAACCAACTGACAGTCCTTCTGGGTTCTGTATCATTATCATTTTGGTATCATTTCTTCCTCTCATCACCCTGCCACAGTCATAGTTGCTGAAAAGTTGAAAATATATATAACTTAATTTTAGTTTTCTGATTATATCTTGCGGAGGGCAAAAGGTAAGGACACAGATAAGCCCTGAGATAATCTTGGAGAAGCCAAGCTTCTCTCTCCAAAGGGAGAAGATACTTGGCAGTTTCCCTGAAATGTTGAAATGTAGTTTACAACCTGGTAACCTTCTGCTACCTGTTAAGCCAAGCTCCACCCATATCCCTTAGTTTATCCTAGACTTCCCCTCCCCCAAAACTTGAGCATTGTTCTAGGCCATACAACTCATCCTTATGAATGAGGTCTTGTCTTTTCTCAGACTAAACAGTCCCTGACTTCCAGAAAGCCTGCAGGGATTTCCTCACATCTTGCTCATTTTTAGGACTCAGTCAATATGTGCTTAAGAAATCTAATTCTATCATGATGTATAAACTATTCTTGTGGCGGTTCTGAGTAGGTTTTGAATTGTAAAGGTTTTATATAATTTGTGAATTCCTATGTCTATTGGTGTCTTAAGAGTTTCTGTTGCTGTGATAAAATACCACGACCAAAGCAACTTGTGGAGGAAAAGGTTTATTTGTCTTACATGTCCATACCACTGTCCATCACCAAAAAACATCAGGACAGGAACTAAACAAGGCAGAAACCTGGAGGCAGGAGCTGATGCAGAGGCCATGGAGGAATGTTGCTTGCTCAGCCTGGTTTTGAATAGAACTCATCAGCCCAGGGATGGTACCACCCACAATGACTAGGTCCTCCCCCATCAATCACTAATTTAAAAAAATGCCCTACAGACATGTGTACAGTCCAGTCTTACGGAGACATTTTCTTAATTGAGATTCCCTCCTCTTAGATGAGTTTAGTTTGTGTCCAGTTGACATAAAACTGTCCAGCACAATTAGTGTTCAATTCATCTGTATTTAAATTTCCATGACTGTCCAATAAGACACAAAGATATGCATTTGAATAATAGGTAATTAAAGATTATATGTAAGTCACATTGGCATCTAAACATAGTAAATTTATTTAACAACAGTTTAATGACTATTAACTGAGAATTCAAAACAGCATGCTATGGCACTAAAATATGCACAATTTATCTGCCACCCAGTAGCAACTAGCCTACATTTTAGGAGAGATAGTAATCCAGGCATTTGAAGGACAATAAGAGTCAGAGGTAGAGAACTTTAACCTAAAACACCCTAAAAAAATCATTACTATGAAATAGAAGCATCTCCATAGCAAATACAACAGCAATTACCAAAATATTCCCTGCATCTTTGTGTTGGGCATTTTGGGTAATACAGATCCTAGAGACCTTCAATATCCCGAATCTCTCATTACATACAGAGATGTGTTCAAGTTAATGGGAGGTTAGAACTGGGATGAACTATATTTTTCAGCTGTCCAGTTAATCACCATCACATTATCTACTCAGTGTTAACTCTGGGATGCCCAAATCAGATTCCCCATTGTGACACAATAGAGCCTACCTTCAGCCTAAGTCTTCATCATTTACATCTTAGCTACTCAAATCTGAAGTTTACTCAAACCCGAATCAAGTGTTCTCCACTTTCATATTGTTACTCTCTATGGTTTTATTATCTGGTGTGCTATATTGTACTTCAACTAAAAGGTTACCACAATAGTTATGTTTACTAAGTATCTACATCAATATCACATAAGATTAGTATCAAATTGTATAATAAAAAATGACAGGGTTGGTGAGAACTTTTCTCATGTATGAGTCCTCTGATGTCTCGTAAGGTTTGTACTCCTACTGAAGGATTTTCCACACTCATTACACTGATAGGGTTTCTCTCCTGTATGTATCCTCTGGTGCACTATAAGGGATGAATTCTTAATGAAAGCTTTCCCACACTGATCACATTCATAGGGTTTTTCCCCAGTATGAATTCTTTGATGTTCAATAAGATAGGCGCTTTGGCTGAAGGCCTTTCCACATTCAGTGCACTCATAGGGTTTTTCTCCAGTGTGTATAACCTGGTGTACAGTTAGGGATGATCTTCCAGTGAAATGCTTTCCACAAATCATACACTCATAAGGTTTCTCACCAGTGTGAATTCTGCGGTGCTGAGTAAGGGAAGAATTCTTACTGAAAGCTTTTCCACACTGGTTACATTCAAAAGGTTTCACTCCAGAGTGAAGTCTCTGGTGTTCTATAAGGTATGTACTCTGACTAAAGGACTTACCACATTTGTTACATTTGTAGGGTTTTTCTCCAGTGTGATTTCGCTGATGTAGAGTGAGAGTTGAGCTTTTACTAAAGGCTTTCCCACAGTCACTACATTCATAGGGTTTTTCTCCAGTGTGACTTCTCTGATGAACAATAAGATGCATGCTTTGGCTGAAGGCCTTTCCACACTGGTTACACTCATAGGGTTTTTCTCCAGTGTGAGTTCTCTGGTGCACTGTAAGATTCATGCTTTGTGTAAAAGCTTTCCCACAATCATTACATTTGTAGGGCTTCTCTCCTGTATGAATCCTTTCATGTTGAATAAGCGATGAATTTTTACGGAAAGGTTTCCCACACTCTTTGCATTGATAAGGTTTCTCTCCAGTATGAGTTCTTTGATGAACAGTCAGGTTCATACTCTGACTAAAGGCTTTCCCACACTCATTACATTTGTAGGGTTTTTCTCCTGTATGAGTCCTTTGATGCACAGTGAGGGAGGAGCGTTCAATGAAATGCTTGTCACATACACTGCATGTATAAGGTTTCTCCCCGGTGTGAATCCTCTGGTGCTTAAGCAGGGATGAACTCTGGCTGAAGGCTTTCCCACACTCTTTACATTCATATATTTTCCTTCGTACAAACATTCTTGAAGCTTTCATTAACTCTGAATTTTGTTTAGAATCTTTTCCATATGAATTCCAGTCATGAGGTCTTATTGTCACAGGAATGCTTTGCAGTGTATTAAGCATTGGACCCTTAATAGAGCATTTTTGACTTGTATTACCTCCACATACCCTCTTCTCATTAAAGATTTCCTCTTGGGGACTGTCACTTGGCCCAGATACCTTTCCTGTTGCCCCTTTAACCAACAAGTAGGATCCCAGTCAGCCCCCAAAGCTGACTGCCAGAGATCTTCCCTGTCCATTATGACCCCATAGGGCAAAATTTCAATAATGGTGGACTTTGGAGTTGACTCTCTGGTTCCAAGTCTTGTCTCCAGGCCTGTAAAAAAGTAAAAATTCAGATGCATATTGCTTCCTGTGCTAAGTGACTAGAAACTCCACTTGGTGGAGGCCTACGAGAATAAAGGTAGAATAGCTGTTAGGTACACTGAAGAGATTTTTGAACAAAGTTCTACAATTCCTAGAGACATCAAAAGGTGAAAAATAACATACCAGTCTACAAAAAGTGGAAGAGCAAAGGCAGATCTACTACATAAGTGGAGAGAAGATGATAGCTCATCCAGGAGAGACGGATCAATAGTTAAAGTAGAATAGGGGACAATACCCCGAAGAGGCTGGCTAGAGAAAGCAGGTTAGGATGATGTGCTGTATTTTGATGAGTACTTAATCCATTTGACAGAATTCAGAATCACCTGACAAGGCCATCTCAATGCAGGATTATCTACATTAAGTTGCCCTTGGAGGATTATTGTGATTTTATTAATTAATGTGAGGATGCTCATCTAGGCTTTCTCTTGGGCAGGGCATCCTGTATAAGCTGGGGAGAGAAGGAAGCTGACCACTGACAAGCATGCCTTCATTGTTCTCTTCTTCTAACTGCAGATGTACCATGACCAGCTCCTCATCCACCTGCCACTGCTGTCTTCTCTACCATGAGTGGACTCTACTGTGAACTGTGAGTGCAATAAACACTTTCTCTTTTAAGTTGCTTTTGTCAGAGTATTTTAACATTGCAAAAGAGAAGTAACTATGACAACTGGTACCAGAAATGGGGCTTTTAGAATGACTGTGTCATTCTTCTGCCTTTGGACACATTTATGGCTAGAATGTGGAAGAGTCTGGTGCACTGAATGCAGGAATCAGAGCTCACCCCATTCTGGGGAGAGCTTACAAGAGTGAGATAAACATGACTCATAAGGTTTCACAGGGAAACAAGAATTCTATCAGGGACTGGGTCAGGGGCCATTAGTGCTATATTTTGTTGAAATATTTGAAAGTTGGATTAAATACTGTTATAACATGGTAATGAGCCTATGAAGACAAGGGGTAGGTCATGGCTTAAAATTGATTTGTTTTGGTATCATATTGACAAGGGGTGGAATTGTGAGCATTGACATTGTTAACTTAACAGAATCTAGATTTATCTGGGAAGGAAGCCTCACTGAGGGATTGTTAGGTTGGGGTGTCATAATGATATGCCCATAGGGGATTATCTTGATTACATTAATTGATGTGGGAAGACCTGTATAGACTGTGGATGAGATCATTCCCAGTGCAGAGAATCCTTTATAAGTTGAATAGCAAGCAGAGTACTAGCAGGCATGCACTCATTACTCTGCTGGATTCGTGTGACCCCAAGTCACTGTCTCCTTCTACTGTTTTCTCTGCCATAATGGTACTGTAAACTGAAATACTTTCCTTCTGCCCTATGTTGATTTGTTAGAGCAACAGAAACCAAGATGCCTATCCATCTGGCAGTCCTACTAAAAGCTTCTTACAACTCTATACTAAATCAATCTAATGAAATATCAAAGTATGAAAAAACTGTTGTCCTTCGAGTCACACATGTAAGTTTAAACTGTGAATTTTAACACTACCTTAATGATTTACTTGTTTATTTACGTATAGGCTTTTACAGATCTAAAAGAGGATAAAATAATTGATAATGAGTAAGACACCATTTATAAACTGCCCTTAGGGAATACCCTCATCTACAACATCAAGAACGGAACACATTTGAAGCTCACAGTTCTTAATGGAGAATGAGGTTGTTTTAAACACCTCTCTTCTTAACTTTTAAGCAGACAGGTCTACTCACAGATGTAGTAGTCCTAACCAGCTCTAGTCTTCCTAAAAATTCCTTCTATGAAGTTGAGAATTTGTGTTGATCAGGAAAAGGTGAAGAGAATCTGTTGAACTGCTAGAGGTAACTGAGCAGTAGAAAGGACTCTGGAGCTGCTCCGATTCATAAGACCCCATTTCATATCACAGACAAAATGTCCAGGAGGTAGTGAGGAATAAGGACAGGAAACTGCAACCTGAGAACCAGGTTTAGGACTGTCAATCAAAGTTAACATAGCAGAGATTAACTTGGGGAACAGTAAACCAAAGGCTGAGAAGAAAGAAATATATGAAACAGGGCTTTCCCCCTCTGTGCTGATGTGCTTTAACAAATAGAAAAATCAGAAGTCAAGCAGGAGTTACCACCAAATACATGCTCTGAATAACTCTGCAGAGAATGTCTATCTAGTGGTATCAGTGAGCAATACATGAGCAGGCAGTTGTCTCTTGCTCCAGCTCACTCTGGCAGCATCCAATTATCCAATTCAGGTTCTTTGAGAATATGTGAATTGCTACTCAGAATCCACCAAAAAGTACAGGGCAAAATCTTTTAGCACAGATAAGTGGCATCACTGTAAAGAAGAGCCAGAAAGGGAATTGTGATGAATGATCTTGATGTCAACTTGACTGCATTGGGCCCATCTTCTTCATGGAAAGGGCAACATTTTGTCCTTACTGGAATCAATTCTTTTTCTGATTATGGGTTTGCCTTTCCTGCATAGACTGCTGCCAGCAGTACCATTTGAAGACTGATAGAAAGCATTCTTTACTGTCATGCTATTCAATATAGCATTGGTTCTAACCAAGGAACTCATAGCCAGAGAAGAGTGACAGTGGGCCTATGCTCATGGAATCCATTCTCCTTAAGCAGCTGGCCTGATAGACTGATGAGGTTGCCTTTTAAAGACACAGTTACAGTGCCAGTTAGGGAGCAGAAGCCTGGATGGCTGGAACAGGTTCTCCAGAGGGTGGTATATGACTTTAATCTTCACCCAATATATAGTACAGTTTCTCCCACAGCCAGGATTCACCAGTCCAGGAATCAAGGGGGTTGGTAATGGGAATAGTTCCACTCATTATCAACCCTAGTGATCTGTTTGATAAAATTTTGCATCCTGTTCCTATGACCTTAAGTTCTGCTGGCCTAGAAGCTTGGTTCCAGATGGGGCTGTGCTCCTGCTAGGACACAACAAAACTCCACTGAACTGGAAGCTCAGACTTGCCCCCGGGCTGCATTGGGTTTCTGATCATCTTAAGTCAACAGGCTAAGAAAGGAAGACCAGTGTTAGGAGGGGTGACTGATCCAGATTACCAGAGAGAGATTGAATTGCTTCTCTACAATGGAGGTTAGAAAGATTAAGTCTGGAGTGCAGGAGATCCTTTAGGGTATCTCTTGGTGCTACCATGGCTTGTGCTCAAATTCAGTGAGAACTAAAACAACCCAATCCAGGCAGGATGACAAAGGGTCCAGACCCTCAGGAATGAAGGTATGAGTAACTCTTCCAGGAAAAGGACCAAGATCTGCTGAGGTGCTTGCTGAGGGTGGAAGAAATACAGAATAGGTAGTTAGGCCACGTGACAGAAAAACAAATTGCAATTGACATGAGCGTTCCTTTCCTATTTTGTTAATGATGGGTTTGTACATATATGTGATATTTGTGTGCCTTTATTTCTTTATCATGTAGTATAATATCAATTGAGATAATATTAATGATTATCATTTGTAAGTTATGAGACACTAAAAGACTAACCATCCCTTAGGGGACACTGCCACCTATAATACATTTATGGGTTACACTTGGGATGGTTACATCTTGTTAAGTGGAATTGTGACCTCGTTATCACTTTCATTTGGTAATTGGCCACAATGTGA
Source organism: Rhynchomys soricoides (assembly GCA_019843965.1). Lineage (NCBI taxonomy): Eukaryota > Metazoa > Chordata > Mammalia > Rodentia > Muridae > Rhynchomys > Rhynchomys soricoides. Next base: position 206,417 of record JADRCH010000166.1, on the reverse strand, counting down.
TTGTGTGTCAAGCTGACAAGGAATAGACTTGTGATGGCTAACCCTAGTTGTCCACTTTACTATATCTGTAATAACTAAAACCCAACAGTTGGGCATGTCTGGGGGTGGGGGTGGGGTGGGGTGGGGTTTACTTGATTGGATCATTTGAAGTGGGAAGACAAATGTGGGTCATCTGAAGTAGAAACCCCCAACCGCTAAATATGGGCCACATTTGGTGGCAGCTCACATAAAAGGACATGGAAGAAGGAAGCTTTGGCTTTTGCCTACTTGCCTCACTCTCACTAACAGCTCATCTATCCTGCTGCCAGGGCATTCCTTTGCTGGTATCAGAACTTACTTCTTTGGGATTCCAATACAGATTGAAGAGCAGCTGGCACACCCAGACTCATGGATTTTTGGTCTTTCCTTCAAGAGACAGCCATTGCTGGACTAGCTAGTTGGACCACAGCCTGTATACCACCCTAATAAATCCCCTTCCATTTATCTAGAAAATCATGACTTTATCACAGAAATTAACACAAAACAGAATAGTGGTCAGTGTTGGATAGAAGTTGGACCATGCATGGGATGCTTGTTTTTGGTCTAGGTTCTGGACCCTGGGCATCTGCTCTCTTTATTCTTCACTAATTTTCATCATCAGCAACTACAAAGAAAAGCAGGAAGGCATAGTGGTTAGGTAACAACTCTGGGGCCAGATTATCTATCCTGCTCAAATTTGATTTCAGCTATTAGCTGTGTGACTTTATGAAGGCTTCTTAACCTTTGTGTGTGCCAGGCTCCTCATCTGTTAAATGGTACTTATTTTAGAATATTTACCTAAGAAAAATAATGAAGTGTTAATTTATTAAGGGGTAACAGAATATGCATTGTGTCAAACAGCATATGCTTTGTAAATCCTTCTGTTTATACCAAGTGAGTAAAAGAATAAAGCATTTGCTATTCTGCAAAATTGCTAACAGCTTTTTTTTTTTTAAAACTAAAAACACCATAAAAAACTTAGTAAGGGTCAATATGTTCTTTATTGAATTCAGATGCCTATTTAAATGTAAATTCTGAAGACTTAACTCTTAAGAAAAAGAAAAGCAAAAAGATTACCTAAAGTTTTTTAAAAACCAGCCTAGGAGATCTTCCCAGGAACACAGGATGCTCAAAGACAATGCGCCAGGCCTGCAAAGGTGAGAAAAGAGCCATGTGACTTGAGAAGTGAACTCAGCCATCACTGCACATGCACAGAAACCAAGATACCCTCTGCAGACATTTCCCCACCAACATGACACCACTGAACAGGTAACCCGACAGTGATCTGTTCTGCACGGCGCTCACTGTCTTCCCTGGGCTTTACCCTGTTCTCTTCTTTCCTAGCTCCTCACATTTTTTTCCTTCTCTAGAGGATAATCCAGATCCATTCCCTGAAGAACACAGTAGAGGTCCTCTTCTCTTCCTTCTTCCCTTCAGTCTAGCCTCGAGGAAATGTCAGGCTGTACTGGTTCTGTCCTCTTCCACAGACGGCCCACCCCAGCTCAGTCCCTTAGCACTGAACACGCTCTTCCCAATTACTCAGTCCACAGACATTTTATCTTCTCTTACTTGACACTGTTGTATTCTTTCTTATTTTCTTTTATCCATGACCCAGCTCCTTCCTCATCCCTGACATGTTTCTTTAATCTCTGTGGGAGCATTTTGGCCTCTGGCCCTATCCTGATAATTTTCCAGTTTGCACTGGTATGAATTCCACAGTTATGGTTCCAGCTCTCAAACCTACACTTGCACCTGACTTCTAAAAGTTCTTCTTAATGTCATCCAATATTCATTCAACAAATAGTATCAAATATTTACTCTGGCAGTCAGTGGGTAGGCATATAATGAAACGTAAGTTCAACAAAGACAATTCAGTGAGTCTACATGCCTGCAGAAAGACAGATGTCCCAGAAGACAGGTAAATACAGTGTGCACTCCAAATCATAAACAGCTAAAGAAGCTTTTGGATCCTTCCCAATGGAAAAGTCTGAAAGGTAATGGAGTGGGGTAGGAAATCGTCATCAAAAGCACGGGGCTTGGGATGCATCAGATTGAGAAAGCATGTACTTAGCTCATGAGAGGTGAGGATTGATTGATTGATCTCTAGTACCACCAACAAACACTTCCATCCAGTGTCTCAAGAAACCTCAGCACATGACAGTGGGATGACTAAAAAAGAACCCTGAACAAATGCACTAAATCTGGGGAGTGTAGAAATACATATCTACATGTGTATACCAACAAACTCCAAAGCTACTGAAATGCTAACATATTCACAAAGCAAGAGAAGTCCATGCATTGTTACCAAAAAGAACGGGAGCCTTGGAGGTGAACAGGAGCTTGGTGACTACAAGCATGAGGACTGAGTTCCAATCCCAGCACCCACACAGAAAGCTGAGTATTTGTGCCTATAGTCCCAGTGCTATGGGAGTCATTCAGAGAATTGCTTTGGCTTGCTGGCTGCCAGCCTAGCTCTAGGTTCAGAGACCCTATCTAAAGGGAATAAATAGAGCAGACTGATAAAGCAGGGTGTTGGATGTCTTCTGGCCTCGAGTGAGCATACCAGCACACACGTGTGTGCGCACACATATGCATACACCACTACAAGTGAATATAACAGAGAGAGAGAGAGAGAGAGAGAGAGAGAGAGAGAGAGAGAGAGACTAAAAGGCAACACAGAAGTAGAAAATCTCAAAGCAGAAAACTTGATTTTTTTTCTCAGGGGTGAAAGCACTATATTGTGAGAACTCTTCCCTCAAGGCTCTCTCCCCTTTAGAAGATCAACCCCCACATCAGAACATTGGCCTTGCTGTTCCCTACACTCAGAATATTATCCTAGACCTAGGTAGAGAGAATCTCTGTGTACTGTTTAGAAGTATCAACTGTCAATAAAAAGCTGATGGCCTATTAGCCAAAGGCAGGAAATAAGAGGTGACAGTTCTGGTAGAAAGATAGATAGGAGCTGTGGGGAGTCAGTCAGGCATGGAGCGTTCATCACCTGGATTCTGAGAAGATGGACAAAGGAAAATGAGGTGGGGCAACTAGCCATGTGGCACACACAGAATACAATATAATAGACAGGCTATAAAGGTTATGAGGTAGTCAGGGAACAGGCCCAAGCCGATGGCCTAGGCATTTATTAGTAAATAATTCAGTCTGAGTCATTACTTGAGAACTAGGGTGCTGATAGAAAACACTCTAGTTACAGGCCTATGGCTTTATTTGAGCATCTGTTCAAAGTCTGTTCAATGCAGGTCTAACCTCGCCCGAGGCTGCTTCCTCTTTCCACCCACTCACTGACGGGGCTACTCCCTCCTCCTCTACAGCTTTCTTCTCTTCCCCTTCTGCTGCACCCCTCCCTCTCTACTAATGTATTGTCTCCCTCTCTAGACCATGAGCTCAAGGAAATTCTGCCTGTCCTGCTTTCCTGCTAGAATCTGAGGGCCTAATATTCATCAACTCTTTGTGGAATGAATAAACTATTTACAAACAATAAACATAAGTAGCAATAGAAATCAGCACCACAGAAATCTATAATGAAAGCAATTAAGCTCCCTAAGGGATCGCATTCTACAGATGAATGAGCATTACAAGCATAAAATGGGACGAGAAGTTGAACAAGCAGCGGGACCTCTAAGTGCGTATGCCCTTCAACCCAGCGAGTCATCGTTTAGAGTCCTGTTCTCTAGGAAACTCACTAAAAGCCAGCAGTGGTGGTCAGAACAGTTGACTCATGTTGTAAAATTAAACATTCATAAAGAAATCTTTGTGAATTTCTTCATGCAAATACCAGATGGGCAACTTCTGCATGGAGATATAAAAAGACAGGCTTGTTGAAGGCCTGGAAGAGAATCTTTACAAGATAAGCCATTAGTCCTGCCTTTTGTGTCTGACCTCACGCCCTCATTGAGGTTAGCTAAACTTTGGGGATGTATCTGAGACTTGACCTCTGCGTTGATCAACAACCTCACAAAGAACACAGAATAATGCCGACACCACAGGCCAGTGCCAACACCACAGGCCAGTACCGACACAGCCCAATAGCCGGGATTTTCCTGCTTTGCTTTAACTCATTTATAGATGGTGCCCCCTCAAGGTATGCACAGAATATGTTTGTTTATATTTCCTTTTGCCCATGCCTATAAAAGTTATAACAGCTCCCTTTTCTTCAGAAAATAGATTCAGGGTAACTGCTATGCCTGCACTCAGAGTATCTGTCTACCTATTTCCTTGACAAACTGCACAAACAGATGCCTCTAAGTCTGCAGGGGCCCTCAGGGAGAGGCCAGCACATAAGTGGGAGTCAGACAACAGCCAGTCTCTCCTCGGTGTTTAGAATTTTGCAAGTCTGAATCCACAGAAATGAGAGATTAATGAACACATCTGACCCTCACCCAGATTCTCTGTGGGCAGATACTTGGGCTTTATTTATGGTTTCTGTGTGTTGTTCAAAAGCACTGGCTTCCCTGGACCATTTCTTAGCTCACTGATTTAACATGCTACCCCTGAGCACCCTAGCATCTTCTCCCAAGGACATTTTCTGACAAGTCACATGGTACTGACAATGGCAAGGCCATTAATATAGTACTGCACCCTTTTGTTTTTGAGGCAGGGCTGATGTCAGGTGTCTCCATCACTCTCCACCTTATTGTCTGAGACTGTGTCTCTGACTGAACCTGGAGCTCACCTATTTGTCTACAGTAGCTGGCCAGAGAGCCCCAGGGATCTTGCTGTCTCTGCCTCCTCGCTGCTGAGTTACAGGTGTGTGAGGCCTATACTCTACAGGCATGGCTTCTACGTGAACTCTGGGAGTAGAACTCGGGTTTTCGTGCTTACACAGCAAGCACGTTACCAACAGAGCCATCTCTAGGTCCCTTGCTCACTCTAGCTTTAAAAAATACATTTTAAAACAATGGGGCTAGAAATGTGGGAAAGGCAAGATGTGAAATGTGTTTCCTGCAGAGAACAGCCAACGACATCACCTCATAGAGAACTCTCAGCTGTGATGGAGGCCGACCAAGGCACAAGCATGAAGAGCTGCAGGGCAGGGAATAACTTGATGGCGGACACAGACAGGACTTTTAAAGAAGAAAATGGGATGTGTAAGATGTGAAGCTGTTGGCACTGCAAACAAAACCACAGACATTTCTCACTTCTTAAACTATGCAGCCTATTCAAAACCCGTATCAAGGCAGGAAGAAAAGAAAGCTCCCAAATGTTTACATATACAAGGGGAAGGAAGCTAGAAATATAGGTTAGGCCTGGGAACAAAGACAGTTAAAGGATGTGTTCCAGTCAGGGACAGATTTAACTGCACACAGATGGAGACAGAGAGGAAATAGCCAGTGCTAACATTTCCAACTGCTCAGTGGCTCCAGGCAATGTACAAATGCTTCATGTGTAGTTACTTAATCCTCACAATGCGCCCATCCCCTCCTGCAAGACCAGGACATAAGCTTGAGTGACAGAGGACAACTCTTATTGGCACGGTGGCACTGTCTTCATAAAATACACATCTGTGGGAGCTGGTCTCTCCAGAGACCCAACAATCCCATTCGCGCTTCCTAGTAAGACACACGTTACCAGTCCTCGCATCCTGACACTTACCCAGAGAGATGGAACCTGGGAATTCTCCTTTTCTCAGGGTCAGTTCTTGTTCTAGCTCAGAGATCACATTTGGTTTGAACGGTTGATGTCCTGCTCAGGAAGAAAGAGAGCAGGTTTGGGTGCTGACCTCAGTCAGCATGCACCCTGCACTGTTCTACCCCCGATCCCTTTCATGTTCTCTGTTCTCTACAGACTTTCCACTGTGAGAGAGAGGCTCTAAGGCACTGTCCTAAACGATGCCCCACGAGAGCGGGGCTTCCAAGTCAAACCTGTGAATTCCATATGGCAGACGGCTGAGGTGGGGGTGCTGGAGGAGGGAGACCAGGCTGTTAGAGTTCTCCAGCAGCACTCTGTCATGCAGGTTCCTCTGTGCAGAATCCAGCTGCATCCACTCCTCCCAAGTGAAGCCCATAGACACATCTTTGAATGTCAGTGACTCCTGAAAATACAAAATTTTCCTTGAGAAAAGACCAAGCAGGACCAGAAGGATGAGGTACATTCTGACAAAAACAAAACATGTGTAACAAACCACAGACATTATGAGCCAGAGAAAAAAAATAACACAGAGTGGTTTGAGAGCTGTGGTAGTTTCCTTTCCTGTTTCTGTAATAAAATACTCTGACAAAAGCAACTTAAAGGAGAAAACATTTATTTTGGCTCATAGTTCAGGGGTGCAGACCATCATGCTGCAAAAGGCATGGTGGCAGGAGCAAGAAGCAGCTGGTCACATGACATCTATATTTGGGGAGCAGAGAGAGATGAATGCCTGCTGCTCAGCTCCCTTTCTCCACGCACAGCCCAGGGTCCTGGCTAGGGAATGGTGCCACCCACCATGGTAGGGTCTTCTTACTTCAACCTAATCAAGATGGCATGCCAAAAGCCCATCTCCCAGGTGATTCCAGATTCTGTTAAGGTGATAATTAACACTGACTATCTCAGGAATCAAGGACAGGAAAAGAAGATGCACAGAAGTTCTGTGGTTTGTCCTGAGGTGGCTTGACCCCAAAGGCTCAAGTGTTAGAAGCCTGGTCTCCTAACCTAGCCTGGTGGCAAGGTTTAAGAGGCTGTTGGAGGACTGAGGAGATGGGGCAATAGCTAAGAGTGAGCAAAGCAAACAAGGAGACCTGCGTTAAGACCCTGAGGAGGCGCATAAAAGGACTCACATATGTTACTGGTCAGCTAACATAGCTTGAATGATGAGCTTCTGGTTCACTGAGAGACCTTGTCTAAACATAAAAATATCATTAAGTGATAGAGAAAGATACCCATGACCTCTTCTGGCCTTTGCAAACATAAGCATGGTCTTGTTCACACACACACACACACACACACACACACACACACACACACACACACGGGGGGTGAAGGGGGGAGAGAGAGAGAGAGAGAGAGAGAGAGAGAGAGAGAGAGAGAGAGAGAGAGAGATGATGGGACCTTTAAGGACTATGGCCTAGTGGGAGGTTGTTGTGGCCCTTCCTATATGGTCTCACCCTCTCGCCTGCACTCCTGACACTGTGACACCATCCACTATGCAGTCCATAGCTAACCAGAAGCCAGTGCTGTAAGACTTAGCCACTCTATGTACATGGCAGACTCTGAGGAAATGGCTGTGATTTCGATCACCACCATGGAGGAATGACCTGACACATAACTGCTAAGATGGACTCTATATTGAAACTTGCCCCTGCACTGCAGCAGATCCTCCACGGCATCCTTTCCCAGACCATGAGATTGGGGCATCCCTCCTACCCCCGAGCCTCCCTTTCCTGGGCATTTCTGACTCCTGATAAGCCCTAGAAGCACCAATCCACTTCTCCTGCAACCTTGGTTCCTTCTCTAGCCTTTGAGTTCTGCCAGAAACTCCAGTGGCAGCTGAGGACAGAGGTGAGGGACACTGAAGGGACCCAACACATCTCTGATCTCTGTAATGAAGTCCATTCCCATTGTGGGAGTAAAAGATGTCTGATAATGAGGTCTCATCTGAGCTCCCAATGGCCCAACAGTCACTGCCTTCCTATTTCCAGTGGTGCCTTCCTACAGAAAGTGCAGTCTCTAATGGTGGAGCTGTGGGACGGAAGGGAAGCCAGGAGAGACTCCTGCGGCAACAAAAAATAAAATTCCTTCAAATAAAGTAAATAAGAAGCATGTGGCATCAACATAAATACAGTTAAATATTTTACTTATAGCTTTTCTTCATTAAACTTCCTTGGTATATAAACGAAGGGAGAGGCTGTATTCCTAAGTAGGATGGCTCAGGACTTTAATTTTCCTTGACTTGAATTTATACACTTGACACATTCCTAATCAGTTTAAAGACCTCAATGACAGTATTTTAAAGTTAATTATGGAAAAATTATTAGCTAATCATGTCATAAAACATTTTTTTGCTTTATTTTCTGTATATCAGTACGTGTTCTGACTGCACGTATGTATGTG
>JADRCH010000166.1:134070-198346 GCA_019843965.1 Rhynchomys soricoides | reverse complement strand
ATGTATGTGTTATTTTCTGTATATCAGTACGTGTTCTGACTGCACGTGTGTGTGTGCCACGTTTGTGCCTGGTGTTGGAGGAGGAGAGAGGAGGGTATCTGATCCCCTGAAACTGGAGGAAAGGGTAGTCTTAAGTCACCATGTGGGTGCTGGGAGTGAAACCTGGGTCCTCTACAAGGGCAGCAGGGCTCTTAACCACTAAGCCATGTCTCTAGCCTTTTTAAAGAATCTTAGTCAGGACAAACACCGGCTGTTCTCACTCATATGTGGAAGCTGAGTATGTTGATCTCATTGAAGCAGAAAGTATGTAGTGGATACCAGACACTGAGAAGGGCAGGCAGGCACAGAGGGAGGTTAGTTACCATGCACAGGAATAAAGTTAAACAAGAGACATATCTTTTAACCTTCTACAGCACAAAAGGTCAGCTGTAATTAACTCACATCAGTCTATTTTTAAATTAGCAAGGGATTTTCATTTTTTTTTTGATTGTGTACGTGTGTGTGGTATGTTCACTCGTGTGTGTGTGTGTGTGTGTGTGTGTGTGTGTCAGAGGAGGACATTTGGTGTCCCACCTTAGTCCTTGAGACAGTCTCTGAACCTGGAGTTTGGCTGCTGGACAGAAAACTCCAGCAATCCTCCTGCCTCTGCGCCCCATCTCCCCAGCATGGGAGTTTGTCTAAAGCCTTCCCCGATTCTTGCGTGGGTGCTGCCTCTGAATCAAGTTGTCATGCATGCACAGAAGGCACTTCCACCCACCCAGCCATCTCTTCCGTCTCCCTTTTCATTTTTTGAGACAGGGTCTCACACAGCCCAGGCTGGCCATGAACTAGCTGTGTAATGGAAGATGACCTTCAACCCCTGCCTTTGGCTCCCAGGTGCTGAGATTACACTAGCTGAAGAAAGCATCTTCAATGCTCCCAGCACAAAAAAATGGAGAATATGTGAGTTTGTGGATTATGCTAATTATTCTCATTTGACCATAATAATTAAATTGTAACAGTACAACATAAAAATATGCACATTGTTTCAATTCAAAATTAATAGTCATGAAAGAGAACTTGTCCACCAGAAATTTGAATGACATTAAGTAGAACACAGTTGTCTTAGGGTTACTGTTGCTGCAATGAAACATTATGACCAAGGCTTGGGGAGGAAAGGGCTTATTTGGCTTACACTTCCATATCACTGTTCATCATCAAAGGAAGTCAGGACAGAAACTCAAACAGGGCAGGGACCTGGAGGCAGGAGCTGATGCAGAGGCCATGGTGGGCTGCTGCTTACTGGCTTGCTTCTCATGGCTTGCTCAGCCTGCTTTCTTATAAAACCCAGGACCACCAGCCTAAGGGATGGCACCATGCACAATGTATTGGACCCTCACTTCTCAATCACTAAGAAATGCCCTACAGCTGAATCTTCTAGAGGCATTTTCTCAGTTGAGGCTCCCTCCTTCTGGATAACTCTAACCTGTGTCAAGCTGATGCAAACCAACATTATTACTGAAGCACCTCTGACATATTAAGTATCTTGTCAACCTCTATTGAGAACAGCAGCATGCCAAGCAAGGCTGAAAACAGCTGTAAATACAACAGGCAGTCTCCACCCTCATGGATGTTACAGACCAACAGGGTACACTAATGGGCAATTGCAAACGGTAGCAGTTCAAGCAGTTCAGAAAAAAACCATGCATATACAGGAATTCAGGCCCTGAGTTATTATAGCTCAGTAGAGGCCCTGGGTTTGATCCCTACTACAGTAAAGGCAGAGGGGTGGGGTTGGTGGACTGAGGATATGCGAAAGTTGGCATTATCAAGGAAGGATTAAATATACAATCACACATAATAAGGGTCATCATTTGGAAAAGAATAGAGATGCATAAGCAGAAGGAGAGTTCTGAGGGACTATAAATGAACATCTCTGTGATGCAGTGAAGCAGAAGGCCTCTCTAATTATGGTAAACACAGGAGAGGTGGAGGAGGGAGCTGGCCCCAGGGAATGGCTCAGTGGTGTGCAAGCATGAGGACCAGAATGCAAGCAGGAGGATGGAATGCCCATGGGCTTGGAGGAGGATCAAGGATGCTTCTCACCACTGACCTCAGGTCTCCACATGTACGTGGACATATGTGTACCCATACATACGTGCAGACATAGATACACACATGTGAAATGTAAAAAGAAAACACAGAGGAAGGTTTATATGACTATAGGAATATGCAACTTTTCTGTATATTCATGCTTGTACAATAGATGCAAAAGTTAGAAATACAATGTGCTGGAGTTTAGCATAGAGGGATTATTAGAGGAAGGGGCTCATTAAGTAGCCTTGGCTGGCCCAGACCCTCTATCTATGTAGAGCAGGGTGGCCTCAAACTCATCCCCCTGCCTCTGTGAGATTAAAAGCACACATTACCACACCTAGCCTGCATCTCTCCAAGGCTTAAGAGACTACTAGCACTTCCAGTTGGTGTGGGGCCATCAGTCACTCTTAACACTCCAACCATTTTTAGAAACTGTTATTTTTTTGGAAAGAATAAGACAGGAGATGTCCAAAGGTCTAACTATAACATTGACCTAGAAATTTCACTTGAAGATTTTGTGGAAAGAGGCAATACAAAGAATGGCATAAGTATACCAGTTACCAATATTAAAATAAAAACAAAACACAACAAAGTTAAAACAAAACAAAACAACAACAACAACAAACAAACAAACCCCAAAGTCCAAAGGGAACATGAGCTTTGGCAGGCAGTCATACTTTCCCTACCATTCATAAAAATGAAAGCTTTAACTGCCCTTAAAAACTAGTGTTTTAAGTTTATTCCCATCTCCATTGAATGGTACCTTGAAAGCACTTCAAGCATCTTACAAAATGCATTTTGTAACTCCATTTTTAAAAGGTGAATGGAGGAAGGACACTATGAATATTCCTTTTTTTTTTTTGGAAGCAAAAGGTTTCTATTTATACATAAATACACAATACATGGGCTTTTGGATTCGATTATTTTGCTCGTACACCTTTTTAGTTGACCAATAATGAACTTAAAGAGAGGAAATCGGGTGGGCAAGTTCTCCCTTAGCCAGGACCCACTCCGCAGGCCCCTCCTTCGCACCCCGAGGCAGAGGGCGGATCCCCAGCAGCAGTGCACACAATGGCCAAAGCCCCGGACTGTGGTCCTGTGCCCTGCCAGGCTTTCGAGAGCGGATCTCCCATGCGTTCACAGCACGTACCGAGCCAGGGCTGCTTGGCCAGGTAGAGCTGGCGAGCAGTCGGGCGCGAATGACTCCGGGGTACGGGAGGGACCGAGCCGGGGTCTCGGTCTGAGTGTCCTGCGGCCTGGAGCCCGAATGAGCAGAGCACCTGCGACTCCGCGCTCCTCGCGGAGGACTGAGCACCGTTCTGCCCGGCCGGCCCCGCCCTCGTGCCGCAAAGCTTGGCACCAGAGCCCGGGGCTCCCAGTGGGAACGCCTCCGCCTCCCTGCCCGTGGACCACCCGCCCGAGGCAACGCACTCACCAGAGTCACTGAAGAAGCCAGATGCTGGCGGCACAGGGAGCCGCGCTGGGCGCGCGGGACTACATTTCCCACAAGGCCATGAGGCCTCGCTAGGGCTTCCAATTGCGCAGGCGCAACCGCGGGCTGCGGGCCAGAGGTTGCTCCTCTAGTGCAGGCAAGGGTTGCCACCTTAAGCTTGTTTCCTTAAAGAAACCGGTTCTAGAACCCTTTCCTTCCCTAAAGTAAGAGGTCTCTGGACAGCCCCTTGCATGCGGTTAGTATAAGAGATAGGCTAGTAATGTAATATAGATGCTTCATGGCGCTCTGTGACCAGGAGGTAGTGAATCATGCACTGGCTGGGTGAATTGTCGCTGTGAAAAACCAACCACCTCTGTGGGTGAAACTCGTGGGTGCTAAGGTAGTTTCGGCTGCATCCACGGCTTTGGAACTTGGAGAATATATTAGGATATTTTTTATCCTATCTTAGGATAGAAAGATAGGTTACAGACTGTAATATTTGGTTCTTATCTGATCACCTGTCTTTTAATGTTGTTGTTTTAATCTGACATCATGATACTTGCATACTGTGCACTGTGATCACACTCACCGCCTGATACCCTCGTCCATCGCTTTCTAATTTCTTTGACCTCTTTCCTTCCCAACTAGTCCCGCTCCTACACTTTGGATGCCCCCCCCCCTTTCCAGAATGCAAATCTTCTGTTTCATGTGACAAAGACTGTCCTGAACCAAATGTTGGACAGGCATCTAGAGGCCACTTTTTGACGAGACTCAAAAATCCTACTAAGTCTGCACACGTGTGCGACCAAATTCCTTTAACCTCACACCTTATATCTTAGGTCTTTGACATTGTGTTTCTGCTCCGATGGGAGGGTATCCTGGGACTCAGAAGCTCACGAACCATACAGCTCTGAAGGGAAAAGCTATCCCAGTGGAAGAGTATCCTGAGACATAGGGTCCCAGGAACCACACAGATCTGAGGTGGGATAGTATCCCAAGAGAAGGGCATCCTGAGACATGGGAGCTCAGGAACCACATAGCTCTAAGAGGACGCCTCCTTAGCAGAAGCATTGCAGCTCCCAGGAGATAGTGTCCCTAGATGAGCCCAGGAGCTCAGGAGCCTCAGCCCCACTTCTTCTTATCACTTCTTTGCTGCTTCCGACGAGAGTCACTCTAGGCAGAAAAATCTCATGAAAGAGGTTAATTGGACTGACTAGGGTATGTAGGGATGAATCCAGGGATGGCTGCCCTCTGTTCCAGGGAGTGGACAGTGGAATTGGACAAAGTGGCAGTGTTTATATAGGATTTCTTAGGGGGCGGAGCGTTTCAGGGCAGAGATTTCCAGAGTGATGATTGGTGAGATTTCAAGTCCTGAACTTGGGAGCTCAGGGATTAGTGGGTTTTCCTGCTCAGGGATTGGTGAGTTTCTTGCTCAAGGATTGATGGGGTTTTTTTTGGGGGGGGGGGGGAGCTCAGGAATTGTAGAGTTTTCCTGTTCAGGGGTTGGTGGCTTTTTTTACTCCCTTTTCCTTGCATCAGGCCCATGAGTTAGGATGGGAAGTCCTTCCCGGCCGCAGTTGGCTTTGACTGAGGCACCATCTCAGTGGGCTGGAGAGGAGGTGCTGGCATTGTGGACAGCTCCTGTGGGACAGCTCCTGCACTGGTGTTTCACCAAGGCTGTGGGCTGAGGCAGGAAAGGTGTTGCCACCGTGGACAGCTCCCCATGACAGCAGTAGGCTGAGGAGATGCTGTGGTGCCACCATCTTAACAGGATCCTCCATTTTAGACACCTCCCGTAGGATATTTTACTACGCTGACCATAGGCTGAGGTGGGAAGGAGGGGCCTGCCAGCTTTTTGATGGCTTTTGTTGTGTGTAGCTCAGGGACTACAGACATACCTTTAGTAGGAAGCTACTCCTTGGTGTCCACTGTGCTCTCTCCTTGTTGGCTATAAGTCTCTATCTGGCTTGTTGTTCTTGTTGTTTTGTTTTGTTTTTGTATTCAGAGATGAGCTCTTGTTTAATGCAAGCGGCTACCCCTATTGTTAATATACTGAATAAAAAAATCTATTGTTCTTCACCGCTAGTGTCTGGCCCTTTTTCATAATTGTATGGACTATTTAAAAATATGGGAAAATGAAAAATGTCACAGTTGAGGGCTTGAGAGATTAAGACATTAAGAACGGTTACTGCTCATGTAGAGGACTCAAACTGTGTTCTTCATACCTACTTCAGGTAGCTCTAACTAGCCATAACTCCATATCCAGGGCATCCGATCCAATACCTCTGGCCTCCATGGACACCTGCGCTCATGTGCACACACGCACACATGGACATATTTTTTTTTTTAGAAAAAAAAAATGACAATTTATAAAAAAAATCACAATAATCCAGCAAAAAGCAATTACAAGTAAAAATGTGTTCCTTAGTTGGGGATACTGATGGGCATCTGTAATCCCAGCATGGGGGAGGCAGAGGCCGGAGGCCAGATACAAATCCAGTGACTCCTGAAGCTGAAATCACAGGCCTGCACGTCCAGGTGCCCCTCCCCCACACACTTATTTTTAGCTTACCCTCTCAGGAACTGATAGAAAGGCTGACCAAAAGCATCACTACCAATGTGGAATCTTTGAAGAACAAAATTAACAAGTTGATACACAGTTCTCCAAAATTTGAAGAAAATAGTTTATAGGTATGGTTTTTATTGGTATGTAAGTAGCTGCACATTTAACAGAATTGGTCTATAGATCATATTCTTTGATGATATAAATATGATAGACAGCTTTTTAAAAGACTAGAGAGTTTCGTTGTTGTTTTTAAGAATGTGGGACTCTTTAGAGGAGTATTTGGAACTAGACGAGAACTAGAGAACTACAGTAAAGAAAAGACAGCTGGGCAGGTGGAGCGTTATGTGCAACGCTAATAGTTAATGGTAGAGTCAAAGATAATGCTACACACACCCTGCACAACAAACTCGACATCTGAGAAGACAGAAGCAGAAAGCTCACCCTGCTCCCTCCTCTGAGCACACCAGAGTCTCATGCAAGAATTGATCCCACCATACCCAGAGAAAAGGAACATCATTATCTCTGAAGCCCTAGGGTCACAGATAAAAACCTGAGTAAACTGATCTTGCTATGGCTCCACGCCCAGTGTTTTACTATTAGACCACACCCTCAGTGCTCAGCTACATTTCTCCAGAAGGCAGAAGGAGAAATGGGGAGGTCCCACAAGGCAGTTCAAGGGCACACTCCAAAGACCTAAGTCCCTACCATAAGCCCCACCCATAGCACTTCCAAGCAGTGTGATGCTGGGAACTAGCATCTCTGCCACTAACTTGATACTTACTTGTCCCATCTGCCATAGCCTCCATTATGATTTTCCCAGTCCTTATGAATGTTTTTTATTAACAACTATTTTAGTAATATTTTATACAACTATGAATCTTTTTTTTAATTGGCTTGCTTTGATGTTGTTAGATCACAGCCAGATGAGGTCTCCCCAGCCCATTACAGCCAACAATATTTTACCCAACAATATACTAACGTTGTTACTAACAATACTGGGAAACTATTTCTTCGTAGATTTTTTCCTTATCTCAACCATATTATTTCTAACTAAAAATGCATACGACAGGCATTTAAAGTTTTGAGCAGATGCACACCCTTAAGAATCCCACAGAAGTAATTCAGTGCCCTAGCCCTTGCCTGAGATCCCAACAATCAAGAGGCTGATGCAGGAAGATCATGCATTGGAAATGGGCAGTATAGTGAGGTCCTGGCTCAGGTCAAAACAGGACAGGGAGGAAAAGAGAACAAAACCCAAACCAAACCAAACCAGAAACCCTCAAAGAGTAGGGTATTAATTGGTCAGTTTCTGGTATTGCAGAGGTCAGAGGCTATGTAACTTAGAACAGTCTAGAGGCTAGAAGGACACATTCCTCTCGACTCTCATGGAAACTTATATTTCAAAATGAGTCATTCCATTTTCATGATCATGTCCAAATTCTTATAGCCTTAGACTACAGGTGCTACTCAAGATCTCTGATGGCCTAACTCAGCTTTCATTTCAAGTACCAATTCCCTTTAGCAGGCGCCCTCTACACTAGGAAGGCTGTCTCCCACTGTTCTACAGATGCTAGATCCACACTTCTTCTGGGCTTTTGTCTGGCAGTACTCTTTACTTTTATTTCATGTATATAAGTGTTTTGCTTAAATGCATGTATGTCTACCACATGCATGCCTGATGCCTGCAGAGGCCATAAAAGAAAGTCAGATGCTCTAGAACTGGAATCACAGACAGATGTAAGCTTTGGCAGTCTCTTAATTTTGCCTTCTCCTTCCTGTACAGGTGTTGTCACAGTTCCATCTATTGTACAGATGTGGATGATAAAAATTTCTGGGGCTAGAGAAATGGCTCAGCAATTGAGAGCCATGGCTGCTCGTGCAGAGGACCTGGACTTGGCTGCCAGCACCTACACGGCAGCTCACAACTGTAACTCCAGTTCCAGGATACCAGATGTCCTCTTCTGATCCTCTTAGACACTGAAAACACATGGTACACATACATGCCCGCAAAACACGCACATAGAAAAAATAAGGAAGAAACATAACTTACATACACATGTACACATTATATAGCCTGGCCAATCTAGATTTATTTCATCCATGCACCATCAGAATTGAGACACTTGCTGGGTACAATGATGCATGCCTGTAATCTAACACTTAGGAGATGGAGACAGGAAAACAACTGCATAGCTGACTTCTAGGCCAGCTTGGGCTGTTATAACAAGACCCTGGTGGTGGTGAAATCTGAACAAAGTTATTCTTAAAACAGCGAAGAGAAAAACGATCATTTTTAGTCAGTGCAGAATGCGGATGCAAGAAAATGCTATTCCTTTACGCTAAGCCTCACAGCACAAGAGCTGTTCAGTCAGTCTCAGAACACGCTCCCACAAACTGAAGCTAGTTAAATAGGAAAGTATGAAGGTTTATATTCGCTGTATGGTGCCATGATGTACAGAAAAATAAGTAAAAGACACTGATCAGAAGAGAAAAACTGGAAGTGTTTAGGTAGTGCCACATTGTCAGAAAACAAGACAATGACTAGAAGAGGGAAAAAATGGAATTTGTAGATAAAATGATTGTGAATGCAAAAAGTCTACAAATACTCTATTAGAAAGAAAAAAATCTGTATGCACACAAGAACCATGCAGACATAAATTAACCAGGTTGCTCATACAAGATAGGTTGTAAAGATCCATTATGTCTATATACTCGCACTGGAAAATGAAATTTCGTCCTATGTCTGTCTGTGTGTGGTGTGCACGTTTGGAGGGACATCTGAATGATGTGCTTGTGGGGGGCAGTTGAGGTCAAGTGTCTTTCTTAATTGTTCTCTCACAGCTCATTTTGGCAAGCTTAGCTAGTCTGTGCTCCAGGGAAACTAAGACAAGTACTTAACACTACCATTCAGGACATGGCTTCATGATTAATGTTTCAAGGTAGTGGAGGAGAATAATTCACAGCACAAAATTAGAATATGTGTCTCCAGTGTGGGAGGTGTGCAGGGGAGTTAGAAAACTAGAAGAACGAAACCTTAAGAACACTTCTCTTTCTCTCTCTTTAATAAAAACCATAGCTTAGGAAAAGACAGTATGAGGTAGGTTTTTTTTGTTTGTTGAATTTGGCCCATTGATTTAAAAGTGCATTCATTTTAATTATTTATTATTAAAATATTAGCTGTAGTAAATATGCTAATAGCTGATATTCCTTTTTCTAATGACAAACCAACACTCCTGAACTCAGATTTTCCTAGTGTTTATATATTGTATATATTATATAATGTAGACAAGGTAAAAAAGTGTTTGTTACCTTATAAACGGCCATTGTCAATGTCTGCTACAGTGAAGTATCTGATCACAAAATGTGACTGACAGGTATGAAGTTTTCTCTGTTAATTATTATATGACCACAGTTTATTCTTGCAATTTAAATATCTCATAGGACTAAATTAAAAGTTTCCTCATATTCACTGTATTTATTGTCAATATGAAGTATATACTCTCTGAGGAACTTTGGTTAATTGCTTTTACTCATGCAAATCTATGTTCAAGGAGTCCTCTTCGATATGAATTTTATAGTGATTGGTAAGGGAGGACCTCTGGCTGAAGAGCTTCCCACATGCACTACACTCATAGGGCTTCTCTCCAGTGTGAATTCGCTGATGGGCAATAAGTGAGGAGCTTTGCCTAAAGGTTTTCCCGCATGTGTTACATTTAAAGGGTTTCTCTCCTGTGTGAATCCTTCGGTGCTGAATAAGAGCTGAACTCTGACCGAATGACATCCCACATTCCTGACATCGGTACGGTTTCTCTCCAGTGTGGATTCGCTGATGGTTGCTCAGGGATGAGTTACACCTGAATGCTTTCCCACACTCGTTACATTTGTAGGGCCTTTCTCCAGTATGCATTCTCTGATGTTGGATCAGGGCTGAACTTTGTCGGAAGGCTTTCCCACAAACTTTACATTTACATGGTTTCTCCCCAGTGTGAATTCTTTCGTGAATAATAAGAGTTGAATGGGAACTTAAAGCTTTGCCACACTCACTGCAATTATAAAACTTTTCTCCCGTGTGGATTATTCGGTGTCTATTGAGTCTTGAGATAGAAGTGAAGCCTTTCCCGCACTCGCTGCATCTGTAGGGCTTTTCTCCAGTGTGGATTCTTTCATGCTGAATAAGTGATGCACTCTGACTGAAGGCCCTGCCACACTCGCTACATTTGAAAGGTTTCTCTCCGGTGTGGATCCTCTGATGATAACGAAGGGATGAGCTGGACTTAAAGGCGTTGCCGCATTCGTTACACAAGTAGGTCTTCTTTCTGGAATGAATTCTCTGGCATCCTGAAAGGGAAGTGGATGATGCCTTCCTTCCTGGGTTATATTTATGAGGGTTTTCTCGGGCATGGATTTTTTGGTGCAAAAAAAGGCCAGACCTTCTGCTAAAAGATTTTCCACATTCTTTGCATGTATAGGATTTCTCCAAAGCATGAGTTCTCAGGTGCTTGCAAAGGGATGCACTGTGGCTGAAGGCTTTCCCACACTCTTTACATATGTAGGGTTTCTCTCCAGTGTGAGTTCTTTGATGTTGAATAAGGGTAGAGCTTTGGCTGAAGGCTTTCGAACAGTCTTTACATTGGAATACTCTCTCTCCAGTGTGGTGTTTCAGATGTTTGCGAAGGGAGGAGTTGTGAATGAAAGCTTTGTCACAAGCGTCACATTTATAGCGTTTCTCTACTCTCCTGATTTTGGGTTGATTAAGTGAAGTTGAGTCTTCCTTGAGGCTATTTCTTTGTGTTTTTTCTCTAGCAGTCTTTTGCTTACCAGTTGATTTCAGGCCGACGCTTGGACCAAATTCAAAATTCTTATGGCTTTTCTCTGCAGTAAGAATTTTTGTGTGGGTGACCGAAGTTATTTGTAAGCTTTCATTTCCATCCTGTTTTTTAAAACTGTTGTCAGCTCTGCAGGATTTTCCTGAGGTGAAGTCCCAGGCCTCATCCCTCTCGAGTTGTTTCCTCTTTAATTCCTGAAATGATGACTCTTTAGTTTGAGTTGATTTTGTGGTTTGAAGACTGCTACTACATCCTGGAAGAAAAATAAAAATCGCCAGTGATAGGTAGATTAGCTCAGGCTAAACTCATAGGAAGAATGTTATTGTTGCCTAAATAAATCCTATATGCCCATAGATATTAGCAAGAAGGAAGAAATGGAAACAAACGCCTTATACGCTGCTGTTTGAGAGTCAGTCATCCGGAGTGAAGAAAGGGTAAAACAAGCTCACCAAGGAGCTGAGCTGAGAGCAACCAGCAGAGGGGTTGGAGAACCCCAGACTGGGAGTGTAGCCTGGTGTATGATGGACTACATACATACATACATACAGGCATATGGACACACCCACATATGACTCATAAATTCCGGTGCTTCTGCCATTCTTTTTTATTTTTTATTTGTTAACTTCTCTTTCCTCCATGTTGGAATCCTTACCAGCCTTCCAGTGCAGTGCAGGTAACTCGCTTGTTGCATCTTTTCCTGACAGAGTCTAACAATCCACAGCCCTCTCGTATTATAAGACACAGCCATGCATCACTTAATTACAAGGATGTGCTCTGGGACATGTGGCCTAAGGGAGGTCATCCTCATGTAAGTCTCCCAGAGGACACTTAACACAAGTCTAGGTGGTGTAGATGGTCCACTTGATGGGCCATCAAAGGATACAGCAGACATGAGAGGCATGAGACTGCCGCCAGTACCACGGCACCTCCTCAACCTTTCCTCCCAGAAATGCACGTATACTTTAATACACAGAATTAAAATACAAACCCAAAGCACAGTGCTCATGAACCAGCAAGTCACTGCCATTATCAAGTATTATGTACTGTAATAATTCGAATACTATACTTTTATACCTCCAGCAGCACAGGATAGTTTACATCAGCATTGCTACAAACACACAGACAGTACATTCTGTTAAGTTTTATTTATTCAATGTGGAGAGCAGGCTAGCTTTGAACTCACAGCAATCCACATGTTTTTGCCTCTTGAGTACTGGGATTAAAGGAGCACATCACCGCTTTAACTAGCTTGCACTCTCTTGCTTTACATTTCTAAAGTTAGACTTGTTTTACTTTATGTGTGTTTTCGTGTACGTGTATATGTATGTGCAACAAATGCATGCTAATTGCCTGCAGAGGTCAAAAGAGAACATCAGAATCTCTGGACCTAGAGTTATGGATGACTGTGAATCACCATGTGGGTGCTGGGACACAAACCCGTGTCCTCTGTAAGAGCAACAAGTGCTCTTAACTGGGCTATCCATGTCTCCAGCCCCCTCTGCTACTTCTTCACGGCTATAAGGTCACAGGGCGACAGTTCATTTTCATCTCTAGTCTACTCTCATGGCACCATCAATGCATATGCAGCTCATCATTTGCTAAAATATTATTATACAGTGCACAAGTACTTTATACATATTTAAAGAAGCAGTCAATAAAACCCTGAGTCGCCCAGGTAATAAGGGTAAACAGGACTTGAGGAATACCTTAACAGCATGATAGAATTACAATACTCTAGTCCTAAAGCTAACCATTTGTTTAATGTATTTCACTACAATCAAGAACGAGGCAAATGTATCCATTTTCCCTACTATTCATCTTTAAGGAACTATTAATTATTGCAGTCAGACAAATAAATGAGAGAAGTTGAAAAACTGCCTGTATTTGCTGATAATATAACATCTCTTAAAACTAATTTCAGGAAGAAGCATATATAGAATTGGCACACAAAAGTATTCTGATAAAGAATAAGAGGAATGCAAGAAATTTGAAAAACCATTCGGGTAAATTTTAGTAGGCATCTGAATGAAAATGCAGCATACCTCTGCTGCGCTTGGATGTAACTACCCAGTGTTCTAAAAATGTCACAAAAGTCACGATATAGCTCAGAATTTCTCAGTAGCAGATGATATCCTGGGCCAGATAATTCTCTGTTCTTTGGGACTATGTTGAGCTGACATTTCCTCACATTGTATTAAGGTGTGTCTCTGTATTTTCAACTGTTAATTATGTACCTGCAGAGAGCTACGTCCAAGTAGGAGTTTGGTGCTGTTATTCCCATGTCCCACCACCAGGTTTTCTATTTGTAAACGCTTGTCCTTCCTATCTGCCCCAAAGAGGAAGGTCAGATAGCCCACAATGCCTTCAGCAACCA
Organism: Rhynchomys soricoides; assembly: GCA_019843965.1. Lineage (NCBI taxonomy): Eukaryota > Metazoa > Chordata > Mammalia > Rodentia > Muridae > Rhynchomys > Rhynchomys soricoides. Next base: position 185,072 of record JADRCH010000166.1, on the reverse strand, counting down.
AAGAGATGGACCAGGTGTAGCCTTACTGCTGATTGGTTATAATAAATAGCTGACAGCCAAAGGCTGGGGCAGGATGTAAGGGGGTGGAACTTCTGGATAGGCAGGGTCACTGGAGGGATGCAAGCAGAGTCAGGAATATTGAGGGACACAAGGAAGAAAGCAGAAGAGACCTGAGTGGAGCAGGGAGGTAAAGAGCTAGCCACGTGACTGGGATGTAGGCCTGGAAGGTGGGCTAAGTTAGAATCTAGCTGAGAGACTGCCCCAGCTAAAGGCCAACAGCGTTAAACTATAAAAAAATCTTCACTTCATGCAAGACCTCATCCTCAGCATCATGTGAGGGCAGGAAATGCCAAACTGTAAAATAAGTGTAGAAGAGAAAAGGCGGACGTCAGAGAATATGGCGTCGCTAATGGTGTGAAGTGCCATGATTCTGCTTCCCTTCCTAGATGGCAAATGCACCTGCAAAATCTGTCCTTTAGAACTATCTCGAAACTCTGGAGTCTAGGCAGCAGCATCAGGAAGGCCTAGTAGTAAGCAGAAGAACATTTCCAGGGAGCAGCCTATTCACACTTCTACAGCAGCTGTATGAACCAAGAGGCAAGAAGGACCAGCTACAAAGGTGGGACACCACCATCTCCACCGGCAGAAGTGGACACTCAGCATTTAAAGGGACAGTGTCCGTCCCCCTTTACTTACCCCTGCCCTATTTTTTTTTAAAACCAGACACTTAATGATAAGGACAACCAAAGAAACAACTGCCCCATCTTGAAAGTCGAGGGAGATTTAGGAAGTCATCACATGCGCTCAGGGAGAGAGAGACTGCTGAGAAAAGAGAGGGAGAGGGCTTTACGTTTATGCCTCAGTTGGATTACTAGCACAGAAGTCCCTTATAAAATAACTAGAGAAAAATCACCCATCACCCCAGCAGACCCTGGGAAGAGGAAGATTCAGATGCTTAACTTTTAATAAAAAATGACAAGGCAGGAGACTGGAGAGATGGCTCAGTGGTTAGGAGCACTGGCTGCTCTTTCAGAAGTTCTAGATTCAATACCTAGCACACACATGGCAGCTCACAACTGTCTAAACCTCCAGTTCCTGGGTGAACTAACATTCTCTTGTGGCTTTTGGGAGCACTGCAACCATATAGTGCACAGACATTTTTTGCAGGCAGAACATCCATATACATAAAAATGAAAATAAGTTTTTTTTAAAAAAAATATCACAAGGCAGAAGACAAACAGGAAAATAAGTCCCTTCAGAGGAAGGATATGGTTGGAAGTGTAACTCACAGGTAGGGAACCTGCCTCGCTAGCGCAAGGCCTGCTCCCCAGCACCACGGAAAAGCTGCCTTAGTAGTTCCCACACAATCACTGTGTTTCTCTAAACAAGGGTTCCAAAGACAGACAGCCATGGCCTCTACACCAGAAACTGACACTTTAGGCTGAAAAAGAAAGGTTCTTATTCAGGGTCTATCAGAACAGGGCATAGCCAATCCTTCAGCTCTTCCTTAATCCTCAGTGTCAGACTGGGCCTAATCTCAGTCCTGTCTCCCAGTTCCCCCACTCCAGGCTCCTAGCCCTCAACCCTTCTAGATAGGGGCAGGAAGCTGCTCTCTCAGGGGACAGGGCTGGGCCCACCTCCAGCTGCTTATGCTTTTCCTCAGTGTTGGGATTCAGACTTAGGACAAGCAGCTGAGGTGCATATTTTGCATATCAAAGCAGACCTAACCTTCAGGTTCTCCCAGCATCCCTCAGTCCCTACCAGTCACAGGACAAGGCTGGCCGGCCTACCAGAACTTTCTAACTTCCCTTCTCCCAGAAGCTCTTCCCTATAGAATGCAGACATTTTGCTCTCCTCCCTCTGTCCTCTGCATTTTCTCTCTCCCTGCTCATGTTCTTTCTCTTGCCCCTCCCACTGTCTCCCTTCCCATGGCTTCCCTTGTTTTCCCCACTAAAATATCAGAGATCATAAAATTCTCCTTAAACTTCTTAGAAATTCCTGTTATCCACAGGACAGTCCAAAGCTCTTAACACCACCCTGAAATCCTGTGCGGCCACCCAAGCTCATTTCCTTTGTCTTCTTTTCCTATGTATACTCTGCACAGCTAGAAACAAAATTCCTTCCAATATACCCTTAAATATATTGATTTCTTGTACATGAAATACAGCTCTCCTCAGAAACAATAAGAGATCTTGAGATACTCACTTGAAAAGGGACCAGAGACAGGAGGGAGAGCTAAGGTCTAGGAGCCTGGGATTTTCCTTTCCCATCATTCAGTGAGGATCAAGTACGTGAAGAAGTCTCATATTGAGGGACAGGCCATTCCAAGGCATTCTGGAGACCCTGATGCATGGAAAAGGAACATGGTCCCTTGTCTAAAATGCTTGGCAGAGCTGGTAATGGCCTGGGGACAGGGCTTTGGAGGAATTTTGGCTTCAGATCCAGAGAATCTAATTCTTCTGACCCCAAGGGGCTATGGTTCTCAATCTCAAGGTTGCTGTGCACTCAATCTGTGATGTTCTTAAGATACTTTGTATTCCCCCTTGTGCAAGTTGCTTGATTAGCTTCCTGCTAACTCCGTCACATTGTGTCATAGCTATCTGCTCACTCTGTCCCATTTCCCCCACCAACAGTACATAAGATGCTGTACTTAACAGATTCGCTTGAGATAAGACATCCCTGACAACTCCTATCTCCTTTATCTTCTCATCCCTTGCTCCTTCCCCTTAGGACCCCTGTCACTGAAAAACAATCTGCTGGTCCAGGTCAGTCTCCAGGCACCAGGTACCGAGGCTACCCTCCATTCTTATTTTTTAGAGATTTTGGGGTATCTCAGACCCACACACTTACCAAGAAAGGAGCATCCATGACTTTCTTTCTCCACTTTCCAGGGTTCTTCTCCTTGCTGCAGCACGGAGATCATCTTTGGTTTGGTAAATGGGAATCCTGGTCACAAACAAAATCAGCAATAACTAAAAAGACTTGGTCTTGTTTTAACATGAACAAGCATTCCAAATGTGTAGGAAACTCAGCTACAGTTCTACTGGGTACGTAAGCTGTTCCCTGGCATGTGACAGGATGTGTCAGGCAGAGGCCAAGTGGCTCATAAGACAGGACTGGGAGAACAAATTGAACATTATGGAAATTTGATAAACAGGCAGACTTAGCATTCTAGAAAAGGGATTTGGGTGTGCAGACAGAATAAAAACTTACAGACAGGTGTCTGTGAAAAGGACTAGGTGTCAAGCAGATTGTTAAAGAAAACATTTGATTTCTTTTCAAGGCTAGTGTGTACAGCATTTGACTGGAAAAAGAAGTGGGGAAGGCAAGAAACAGGAGAGGGGGCAGAGGGAAGTCTTTGTTTATAAGCAACACAGAATATATATAACATGGAAACACTGCTTCAACCCTGAGGGGACTTCACCTGTCAAGTTACAGACAGTGGGGGACAGTTTGAGTATCAACCCCCTATGTTTTAATTGGAGCATTTAGACACCTGGAAGTGGAAAAAAAGTTTCAATATTTAATAGAGATCTGGTTTGTACAGCCCTAGAGCAAACCCCAGCTAGGGTGTTTTAATGACCATAGTCTTCATTCAGGGAAGGAGGTACCGAGGCCTCACTTCTGAATCTATGCCCACAGGGAACTCCCTTACCCAGCGAGGCCAGGTTACTGTAGTTCTCCAGCATCACCTCACGGTACAGGCTTCTCTGAGAGGGATCCAGCTTCTTCCACTCATCCCGAGTAAAGAGCACAGCCACATCTTCAAATGTCACTGACACCTGTGAGGAAAAGCTGTTCCATCTCAGCAGCCTCATACAGCACAAGGGAAGTGACAGTGTGGAAGGTGGACAGGCCATCATAAAATGATGTCACTGAGGGTTCTAAATGGTCATCTACCATTTAGTCATCAATTCAACTGGTGGCAGACACACAAAGAACAGCACTGAGTAGAAGCCTGACTTTGTGTATGGGGATTACGGCCAATAGTGCACATCATGGTAATTAGTTCTTCTGGTAAAGGGTCTCTTGGGTTCTTTGTTTTGTTTTTGTTTTTGTTTTTGAGACAATCTATGTAGCTCTGGATGGCCTGGAACTTGATATGGTAGACCAGACTAGCCCCCAAACTCACAGAGATCTACCTGCCTCTGCCTCCCTGGTACTGGGATTAAAGTCGTGTACCACCATGTCCAGCAAGATTCTTTACTCTTCATTTTCACATGCATGCAATGCCTATAGGAAAGGTAATTTACTATGGAGAGAATACAAAAGATAATCTTTGCTTTAAAGACTTCCCGTTCTAATCAGCACACAGGCATGTGCATAAAACCATTTCAACAATGCAAAAAAAGCTGTGTAGCTGGGCTGATAGGCCCACATACCAGCTCCTGCTTCGGTCCTCACTCCAGAGACAAGAATGTGAGGTCAGCACCACAACCGAAGATTTCCATCATAAACACTGAAACTCCTCTATTCTTAAACTGCTGGGCACTGAGACTTTTTTTTTTTTAACTGTGGTATTGGTCCACAGAGAACAATAAAGGAGATGAAGGAGAAGGGTCACACACACAGGGATGAAAGTTCAGGGCATGAACATAACTTGACTCTCCTGAATGGAATGTAAATGCTTAAGGCAGTGGAACTGCCTAAAATCTCAGCCTCTATGGATCCAAAGATAACCTGACTTATTCTAGAAGGAGACAGGGTTGTTATTTTTATTTTATTGGTATGGAAACTGAGACACAGAAATGAGACTTACTTGTTCAAGGCCCACAGATGGTAACAGAGGGGATAGGTTAAAATTCAACTGTCTTGAGCATCCCACTTCCTGACCACTGTGCTTATTAATTTTCTGCCGAATATCCCATGAAACCCTCTTCATGGCTTCTTAAGAAGTTGTCTCCTTGTTTTCAGAGTGTTTTCTGAGACTGTGTCCCCTGCAGTGTGACTTTTCTCTGTCCACGCAGCAGCTCACCTCGATAGGGGCATCTCTACATCCCCGCACCTCAAAATGGCAGGTCAAGATTAGTTTTCACAAGAATGGTACAATCAAAACCTAGGATCCATAGAGTAAAGGAGGAGAACCATGGGCTGGAGGAGGCTGGAGGAGCACCACAAGGAGGCTGGAGGAGCACCACAAGCATTCTTGAGGGCAAAAAGAAATAGATGAGCAATCCTGGTGAGGGCTGAGAGAAATGTACATGAAGGAAGCAGACCAGAAAGGACTCCCCCCAGGTGTGTCCCTAATGATAAAGGGCATCTGCATGTCACTGTCAATTTAGTAAACACAACAGACTGGGATTAGCCAACAGCAACACAAGGTACTATGAGCGTGTGGTATGCTCCCTACACAACCAACTCCTCCATGGGCACCAAATCATGGTGAAGGGTGTACTGGGTGGAGAACTTCAGTCTGGACGGAAAAACAAAACCATACAAAATACCCCTTCTACTATGAACTGAGATGGCAATGCGCTCACCTGAGACTTCCCTTCCCATTGTTCTGGAGCCATGGTCTCTTTCTGGGCTTTTCTCAAAGATGGGTACAGAGTCCAAAAATGTGATCTGAGAGAAGAAGAAAGAAAGATTGCTTTGCACCCCTCAGAAACCGCATCTCCGAATGCGTTCCACCAGCTGAGCCTGGCTCTTCTGCTTCCAGAATGGAAAGAGGGAGCTGGGATTGAGCATCAGAGAATTGACATGTCGCCACTCATCTGGTCTCTGGATTTCCAGAAACAAGACACAGGCGACACTGGACTTCATCACCAAGGAGACTCACTATGCCTCTGCGAGTCAGGCATCACCCCATACTGTTCACCACAGCTGGCATTGCTAGCCCCCTTCAGATCAGGAAACTGAGACCAGAGTGCAGCCACAGGGGACACAAACGTTTTCCATCCGTTCAGATCTGACCATGGACCCACTTCACGTGCTGCCCACCCAAATGCTCTGCTGCTGTCAAGGGGGTCAATTTCCACATCCCCACAGAAAACTACAGAAAGGGCACCAGTGGCTCATGGCGGCCCACGCTGGAGTCGCCACAGGCCTCCGAGTCCTCCGGCCTGGCCGCTCACCTCCCCCCAGCTCCCGCCACGCCTTATGAAGGCTCGCAGCCGTCAGGCATGGAGACTCAGACAGGGGATCTAGCCCAGAGCAGCGAATCCCGCCACAGACACCCCGCGGCCTGATGAAGTTCACAGAGGGCGGGGCAGGGGAGGGTATGAGGCTAACTGGCGCAGAGGCCTCTGGGAAATGTAGTTTACCCTGGGACTCAAGGATTCTGGGATATACAGTTGACCGCTCTGGTGCGCAGCTGCAGCTGCAGTGGAGACCCCCCCCCCCCTATCCCCAAAAGACCCTGGGTTCATCAGCTCTGTGAAGTCTTAGTTGTGGAGTGCATTGTAATTCCATTGGTGTGGATGGCGGTAAGGCCAGCCGCCAGTGGCTGGAAACAGACCGGTAGTTACTTATTGACATCGATCATACTGTAACTTTTGAAATAAATCAAAGAACAAAAGGGACATCACTTGGTAAGCAGTGGTTTTTAGTAGGATAAAAAGTAGACAGTGAGCTGTGGAAATAATTATATTGATTTAGACTCAGAGGGTGTTACAGGAAAAAGCAAAAGAAAGGCTGACTAGCTGAAACCTGGGGTTCTGGGATTTAAAATAAAAATGAATGAATGAATGAATGAATGAATAAATAAATAAATAAATAAATAAATGGAGAATGATAGATGAGGACACCTGATATTGACCTCTGGTCTGAGTACAATGTACAACACACACACACACACACACACACACACACACACACACACACACCTGAGATTCTCTGAGATTCTAGAGGAGAAAAGACTAAGCCCATTATTGTCCACTATTAAAGCAAGATGTATTTTGGTGCACCCGGGGCTGGCCAGTTGACTACCTCATTCTAAGTTGGCATTTGAGAGAGAGAGAGAGAGAGAGAGAGAGAGAGAGAGAGAGAGAGAGAGGCACAGAGACAGAGAGAGACAGAAACAGGGGAGAGAGAGAGAGCGAGCGAGCGAGCAGACTCCTCTGGGCTCTTGAAGTCCACCCCTCACCCCTTAAAAAAACTTTTTACTGATTCCTTGTGAGTTTTACGTCATGCATCCCAGTTCTGTCCTGATCGTCTCCCCATCCCCTCATATCTGCCCCTCACCCTTGCAGCCTTCCTCAGAACACACACACACACACACACACACACACACACACACACAGAGGCATAGAACATATCATTGTGGAAGCTGTAGTATGCCACAGTGTGTCCCACAGTACAGTACATCCCTCTGTCCACACATCTTCACTTGCAAATATTTATTGCAGTGAGTCATTAGTGTGGTTCAAGATCTCTCGGGATTCTGTGACTCCATCAATATTGGATCCTCACTGGGACCCCTCCCAGTTATCCTGTTGTTGCCCTGTGTGTTGGAGATCCTGCAGCTTTGGATCAGCAGGACTGGCCCTTTCATGTGCCCCAACAATTCACACATGATACAGATTTGGGGGTGGGCCAACTCAGAGTCCTGGATATGGGCCTGGGTGGCAGCTGAGCTGGTCAGCTTGATGGCTGTCCCTTACCTGAACCACCAGGGTGAACTCTCCAGCATTACTCTGGCAAGGCCACCCGATGCCACCATCAGCAGGAGGCAGAGTCACCTCTCCAACTCTCATGCCCTCGGGCCAGCTCACCAGCACCTTTGTCATCAGGGCACCTTCACTATGTTGCCCAGGTGAGCTATAGGGTCTGCTCTCCAGAGTGCTGCAGCCAGTGAGGGGGCGGGGCTGGCTCTCCTACTCCTCTGCCCTCTAGGTGCTATCTCAGGTGGCAAGGGACAGGGTGGGGGAGGGCATCACCCCACCTCCCCACAGCCAACCGTCCTGGACCCAGGCTATTGAAATCCCTCTTATAGGAGAGATCAGGTGTTCACAGTGGTGAAAGGGTACAACCAAAAGGGAAGGAACGTAGTTAAGGATGCATATGGAGTGAACTGGGTTGCAAGTAGTTCTAACATCAGATCTAAGAAACAAAATTGCTCTTTTGTTTTTTAAATTATATCTCTTTTTAAGCTTTTTTTTTTTTTTTAAACAAAGTTACACTTAATTACAAATAGAAACCTTATTCAGCAAGGATTTAACTCGGGACAAACAGAAGCCTTACCTTGTAAAGACTTAACACAGGACAAACAGAAACATATTTTCCTGTTTTGGCCTCCTATTACCTTCTGAGATATTTGTTCCTGTTTTTGTCTCACAGGACCAGCATGAGTGAATATTCTTAGCTCCTACTCTTATTAGCTACTGTTAACAGGAGATTGTAAGCATTCATTACAGTGACAGGAATTTCCTAATTCTCCTGTGGCTAAACTGTCTTCCTGATGCATTCCTTTCCCTGCTTATAAAATGCTAGAGTATTGCTCAAGACTAAATCCTAGGGTCTTCTCATCACCAACTCTTCAGTTCTCTCTATTATTATTTTAATTGCCTTTGATTCTCCTGTATTCTCCCAATTTTCTTCTGAGTTCTGGTAATCCTCCATTTGTACCCTCTGAACACTGCCATCCAATTTTAACAGGGGCTAAGGGTCTCAAGTAGCTAGCTTCAGATTTGTTATACAGACAAGACTGGCCTTGAACTCATAGTGCTTCTGCCTCTATCCCCCCAGTTGTTGGGACAGAAAATGTGTGCCACCCAGATTGCACAGAGGCATTCAAAATATTGCTGTTTTTATAAGGGCTTCTACATGGGCAATTGAGAAGTATTTCACTGTCACATGCCCTGAAGCAAATACTTTGGGGTTTATTGTGGTTAACCACAACCTGACCTTGAGGCAATAATGGTTTTGCTCTGAGTTGCAGAAGGATATTTGATCACATTATGAACCCCCAGATTGTGAACTGGAAAAACCTGTTTCTTGTTGTGGTGTGGCTCAGCCCCAGCACACACCTTTAACCCAAGAGCTTTCTATAAACAAGAGCTAAATAAAGTCAAGGATAGGTCAAAAGGTGAAGCAAGCAACCGGTTTATAGGGAGTGAACATAAAGAAACCCAGGAAAGAGAAATGAGGGTCTTGAGTTGAAGGGTATTTAAGACAGCATGAAGGAGGAAAAGGAGCTTTGTTTTTCTGGGATGTTGATGGAGTAGGAAGATCAGATGGGCACTTTCTCTGCCTCTCTGAACTAGCAGCCTTTCACCATAGCGTCTGGCTCCTGAGTCTTCATTTGGTAAATCAAAGTTTGGAATTTTGTCTTAAAATGCCAAACAGACAGAAATGGTTCATCATGACCACTCATCTTAAATTTGGCATCTGTATTTCCCTACTAATAGACTAACAATGTCAAATCTTATGAAATAAGATATTTCATGACATGAAATATATGCCTCTCTGTTGGTAGTAATTTAAAGCTGGGTAGGGGCAATGTGCAAAGTCCAAAGTCTCCTTTGTATTTCTTTCTACCTCACTTGCTCTTTTTCATACTAGACCTGTATAAGAGTGATCACTGATAACCGCATGACACAGTCAATATTAGGGTCTCTTGAAATATTCTTCAACAAAATTAATCTATTGCTTTTAAATTTAGCCTTGGGCATGTTCTTGGGCAAGGGTTGAAAAGAGCCACATTCTTTACCAAAATATCACAAGAATGGTCTCTAACCCAGTTGATGAAATTGTTTCCCTCTGAAGCTTCTTGAGCTGGGCCTCCATAGTCCACATTGCTCTCAGCACCATTTTCTCTCAAAGGATCTCAAGATCCTACTAGTCTGGCTCTATGTATAAGCATTCAAGCACTGTTTGATTCCAAAGTCTCAAAGTCTTCTTCATTCTTCCAGAAAAGCCCACATGATCAAGTTATTCACAGCAACATCCCACTCCTGGTACCAAATTCTATATCAGCTACTTTTCTATTGCTATGACAAGACACCGACCAGGGCAACTTTAGAAGGCAAGGTTCATAGCTCCAGATTGGTAAGAGTCCATCTTAATCATGATGGGAAAGCATTGCAATGAGCATCAGGTGTAGCAGCAGGAACAGCTGAGACTTTACATCTCAAGCCAGAGCAGAAAATGGAGAAGGAACACTTAAAATGACTTTTGAATTGCTCCCACTGAAATAATTTCTACAGCAAATCCCACACTCCTCCTAAGCTTCCTCAAACACCACCACACTAGAACCAAGCATTTCAATGCCAGAAACTACAGTGGGAACTCACAACATCATTCAGCCACTACAGATGTATTGAGATTAGTCCATGAAACATGGGCCAACACCTTTGTTACATAACCCATTTGAGGTTGAATCTGCTTAGAAGAAACATATTTGCTAACATTAAGGGAACCAAAAAATGCTAACAAAATAAGAAATTGTAGAAGGGTGAAGGACACTTACCATGACCATGACCTTCCAGCAATGATTTGTAAAGCTGTCCATGAGAAGAAAGAACAGATTGGCATGAAGATTTGCCTATTAGGGAAGAGAAGGAAGTTGTGTCAAGGCAGTGGGTGGCAGAGGATTTGTGCTAATATTAAGTGTTACCAGGCTGTCTTGTTAGGGTTGCTGTGATAAAATACCACAACCAAAACAACTTGGGGAGGAGACAGTTTATTTCATCCTGTAGTTCCACACCAAAGTCTGTCACTGAAGGAAATCAGGTCAGGAACTCAGGGTAGAAACCTGGAGGCAGGAGCTGATGCAGAGGCCATGGAAGAGTGCTGCTTAATGACTTGCTTCCTGTGGCTTGCTCAGCCTGCTTTTTGATAGTACCAAAGGCCATCAGCTCAGGGGTGGCACCATTCATAGTGAGTTGGGCCCCCTCTCATCAATCAGCAATCAAGAAAATGCTCCACAGCCTTGCCTACAGGTCAACCTGTAGAGGGCATTTTCTCAGTTGAGGTTTCTTCTTCTCAAATGAATCTAGCCTATGTCATGTTGACATAAAAACTAGCCAGCACACAAGTGAAGTGAAAAACTTCTCCTCCTCCTCCTCCTCCTCCTCCTCCTCCTCTTCCTCCTCCTCCTCTTTCTTTAAAGTCAAGCTATGTCAAAAGACATTTTCCTGAAGCAGGCACAGGTAAAAGAATGTTTTGCTAAGGCAGGCATGTGAAGGAACATTTCACCGAAGCGGACACAGGTGAAAGAATGTTTCACTACAGAAAACATGTAAAAAGACATCTGCTGAAAGGTTCTTCACTAACCACACGCATATGTTGGGACGCCTTACACTACACAGCTGAGCTCAGTTTATAATGATTCCATAGAGAAAAACACACCAAAAGACTTCTGGTAGTGTTCTGGTGCCTTCTTGCTGCTTCCATGGACTTGGGTTGATTGACAGAGTGATGTCAGCTGATACAGACTCACGCAGAGTTTTACTGAGACTAGACACATGGTGAGACGAGACCTGTAGAAGACACATACTGTTTAGAGGGATGTAAGTAAGACTCGACTGGCGGAACCCGGTCTCTCTCACATGGCTAGCTTTACAATTGCTTTGATGGTCTCACATCTTTGTCTTCAAAGAGGTTCACTCCGTGGAGAGATGGACGGCAAAGAATTTCTCCTGGCGTCCCTATTGGTTCTGGTCCCTCCTGCTGACTCCTGCGGATTCTGTGGGGGTCTGGCTGTTTCTGCTGAGTCATGCCATTGCTGCTGATTCATGTTTGCTATCCCAGCACTACTGAACCAAACTGCTGGTCTATTCATGAAATGTTTGTGAGTGGATAGAGCTGCTGCTGATTTCCTGACAACACAGACTAGATTAGCTCCAAAGACCAATTTCTACACAGGTCCACGTCCCCCGGATCCTAAGAACCTTTCTTTCCCACTGCCTCTGGTGGGTGGTGGGCTAGAGGGGAGGTTAAAGCATTTTAAAAACCCTTATTAAAAATAAGATTTTAAAAATCTAAGCTACACATGAGCTATCTGGCATTTGGATAATTCTAAAATCAAGAGCTACATCAGTCTGTAAGTTTACTTTTCTGGTATTGGTGGTCCCTGAGTTCCTTTCTTCTTATTCATTTATTCTTTAAAACTCCATGTATGTATGCGATGTAGTTGGATCATAACCAGCTTCTTCTTCCTTCCCAACTTCACATCCCTTTCTTCTTTATAACCCACCAAGTCCGGAGAGTGAGTGACGGCCCTACGTGCCTCAGGTCCGTCCTCTGGGGCATGGCGACCTATGAGAGGCCATAAACTGCAATAGCTCTCAGCTAGGCATGGGGTCTCATGAGCCTCTCTCTTCCATGCTGTAATGCTGACTGGCCAGATCCCATGTGGGACTTGGGACAGTCACAGCTGCTCTGATTTCAAGGCTGTGTCAAGTCCAGAAGACGCTGTCTCACAGCTTTCCTTACCAAAGCTCTTCCCAGATGTTCTCCCAGCCTTGGGAGGAGGGGTGACATATACATCCCAGTTGGGGCAGAGCACTCATACTTCAGGGTCCTTTTGCAGAGAAAGTGTAGGCTCTTGACTGATTCACTGCTCCAGTGGCAATCTCCTGGAGTCTCTGCCTGCTTTCCAGAAAATAGGGTCTGGAGAAGTAAATGAGGTTAGTAGATTTTTTTGGAGGTCGACACCTGTCAGTGTACTTGATAAGACCTGATAAAGTCTCTTTTAAATAGGCTGGAATACAGGCTGGAAAGAAGGCTCAGTAGTGAAGGATGCTTGCTGTTCTTACAAAGGGCCTGAGTTCAGTTCCCAGGACCCACATGGTAGCTCACAGCCACTGTAACTCCAGCTCCAGGGGATTCAATACCCTTCTCTGAACCTCGTGGGCAACTGCACTCATAGACACCCCACATATGCACATAATTTAAAGATAAATATAACTTATATGAAGCTGATTGCTTGGATGTCTTTGTGGGGATAAGGGTGCGTAAAGGTCCCTGGCTACTCTGGGTCTGTATGAGCACTTTACCAATATCTGGTAGAGTTTTGTTTTCTAATGCTATTTCTTGTTGTTGTTGTTGTTGTTGTTGTTGTTGTTGTTGTTGTACTTTACTATTGGGTCCTTAAAACCATCTAGGTGGCAAAAAAGTAATCTTTAAGGACTTAAAACCACTCCAGGGGTTTTGGGTGCTGCTTTTAGGGACTTATGGCTTGCCCCATGGCTCTTTAATTTTTCCTCTACCACTGTGCTGTATGAAGCAGTCAGGATTTTTCTGACCCTGTGGCTTCCATTGGAGCATAGGGAATGTTTCAGCCTCTATGATGCTCCTCCTCCTTGCAGGTGGTGCGTTGGTTACAACTCATCCTCTGAAATCTCCATGGCCTCTCTGACCCAAAGGACAGGTGATTTGGAGGGCAGGGGACAAAAAAATGGACTTACCATTACTTTTAAAGTTCCTTTAAGCTCATTGGTTCAAGCCTCCAAGGTTTGGTTGTTGAACATCCAGAAGTAATGGATTTTAGCTTTAACTTTTCTGTAACACAAAGCTTAGGAAAATTGCCACGAGTAGAAAATCTGAGCAATATCACACTACCCATCCCTCCCTTAAGACAAAGCCTGCATGATTGGAGGTAATACAAGGGAAATCAGTTCCCAATGGACTAGTTTACAGGGGACATGAGGGATGCTGGTTATTACCTACTGAAATACCCATGGGTATCAGGGACCGGAATACCATAGACAGACAGGTGTGCTGAGGCAAGGTTCGGAGAGAAGTGGTGTTTGGTACCCAGTTCCCTGGGTCAGATTTTTTGATTCATAACAGCAGCAAAATTACAGTTACAAAGTGGCGATGAAAATTATGTTATGGTTGGGGGTCACCAGGACATGAGGAGCTATGTTAAAGGTCGCAGCATTAAAAAGGCTGAGAACCACTGTCTTAGAGTGTGCAGTGTACATTTCCTATCAGCCAATAAGTATACTGGAGATGGGGGCAGGGATTTGTCATTTGGTCCAAGGCCCTTTCCCAGATAGTACAGTTGATAGAAAGGCAAGGGTCTGGAACCTATCGCAACTGGAGACTACGAGGCAGTCGTGACAGACAATAGCACGGCCCTTGTTCCAGTTATTTTCTGTTTTGTCTTGTTCAACTTGACACAAGCTAGGGTCATCTAGGAAGTGGCTGGGCTGGCCCTCTGTGAGCAGTTGCCTTCCCTAGGCAGGTGATCCTGGGTTGCATAAGAAGCAGGCTGAGCAAACTGTGTGGAACAAGGCGGTAAGCAGGGTTCCTCCGTAGCCTCTGCTTCAGTTCCTGCCTCCAGGCTTTGTCTTGGCTTCCCTAAATGGTGGCTTTGATCAGAATGTGTAAGACAAACTCTTTCCTCCCCAAGTTGCTCTTGGTTACCGTGTTTACCAGTGATAGAAAGTGAACTAGGAAAGCTTTGCCTACTTTGGTCTTACTTAGGCAGAGCAGTGCAAGCTCCTCACGGAGTCTCAGAGATGGGAAGATGTACAAAGGCCTCACAAGAGCAGCAGCCACACCCCAGGGTGTCAACAGTGAATGGCTTTAGGAAATGTCAGTATATTATAGAGAGCGAGGCCAGCACCTCCCAATCATCTCACTGTACACAATGTTGCCCTTCTAAGTGCTGTGCTCCTGCCATGATGCGTTGGCCTTTGCGAACATCCCTGTCCCCGCCCCAGAGCTGTCTAAGAACAATGGCTATTGCTTAGAATAGACAGTACTGGGGCACTTACATAATGCTAACCTTTGAGGGCTTTATACATTTGGAAAAGTGTCTTAAAGAACAGTAAAAATGACAGTTCAGGAGTTTAAAGGAAGGCACTTAGGAGCCATAATTGTCGGCTGAAGATCCTGATGCCAGGACTCAGTTACTTCCCTACTTTTTTTTTTTTTTTTTTTTTTAAAGAGACAGGGTCTCACTTTGTAACCCTGTCTGGACTGTAACTCACTATGGAGACCAGGCCAGTGTCAAACTCAGAGACCTGTTTATTTTATTCCTCAAGGGTGTTGCGATTAAAGACATGTGCCACCATCTCTAGAATACTCCCTTTTAATCTCTTGACAATAAACTATAAAGCCTCTTACCATTGTTGTTGGTTGCATGCCAAGACTAGATGGTAAGCCTCTATTGCTAAGGACACTATATACTTTGGTTTCAGGATGCTGAGGAAATCAGGCTGAGACGAAGTGGAAAGTTCCCTTCCTGCTGGATGACTTTGATAGCTGTAGAAGACACGATGCAAGGTTCTCAGGAAGAATGATCACGGATGGTCCTCCTTGGCTTATTGCACTGCCAACACACCAGGCAGAAATCACCTGCTCATGAAGTAGTGGCATTATTGTTGTTGGTGCACCTAACCGCTTTCTGTTTGGATTAGGGCCCACTTCCTAGAAGCTCATCCACTTCTGATACCATAAGCCAAAGCCCATGGATGAGGAGGTCATATGCCCCACCGGGGAAGCAGCTGTTATTGTTAAGTAGATGGGCTGTACCTGTTGATTTGCCTTCTAAATATTTGTGTTTCTGCCCATAAATGAATACTATTGTCAACTTCAGTCCTGGAGTGAAGCCTTTTGTCACAGGTGGTATACTGCAGAGACTCATAACCTATTTAAGTTCCAAGTGATAGATGTACCCAGTGGCCCAAAGCTTAGTCGTAGATGGAGGAAAGCAAGCAGACCTCTCATCTCCTTCAAGGCTTGGGAGGTTGGGGACGGGGCGGGGCGGGGCGGGGTAAAGGTTAGAGTGTTGTGTTCTTCCTTCAGGAGGAGGAGGAGGCAGGTTCATAAGATGATTATTAGGGTTGAAGGATTCACACGTGCCTTCCCTGAGATTATAAAAGCGGTGGACAGCTGTTGGGCAGAGGTGACTCTTCAGATGACAAATTGTACAGAGAGCTCCCACCCCCACGCCACTTTCATGAAGCATCATCCGCACCAAGTGGGACTTCTTGTTGACTTATTTGTCTGAGTCACCCATACTCTGACTGGAGTAACCCCTATTTTATGCTCCCATAAGAAACCCCAGTAAACTCACTGGCTTGCTTAGCCAGATTTTGGGAGAATTGTTTCTTTGGTTTGTTATATTGAGTGAATACACACATCGGTTCATACTTCTCCAGGAAAAAAATCACACAATAGAGATTTTGACATGATAGGAATTGGGCTATCCTACCCCAAGTGTTCAGATCCAGCTGAGAGCTCTGTTAAGAGTAGCCAGGTCTATCTGACTCCTTCAAGAGTCTTTGTACATGAGTCGCTTCTACTACAGTGCAATTGTGTCCTTCATAGCAATGATAATTATGTCATGGTGTTTTACATATTAGTCACATCTAGTTGAATGTAAGATATTTGTCATTCGGTTGATTGCTTGGTCTATAAGTTAGACTTCTCAGTAAACATTAAAGCAAAGCACTTTAGTGTTCCCTGGTGCAGTTCTGCATAGTGACCACCTGAGGGCAGTGTTGTTCTACTCCTTTCTGTAGGCCAGGCTCTTGGCTTCCTGAGATCTTCCATCATTGGCATACCCTCCCCTTGCTCCTTGACCAGACACGTGCAAACACCCTGGCTTATCAGGTTAGAAAACCCTGTACCTTCTGCGCTCCAGATATCTCTGGGCCAGCTTCAGGCTACATTCCTATCACTCACTGGCTCATCTAGCTTTCTTATATAGCCAAGGCCTATCAGCCTAATGTTGGTACAGCCAACAATGGGTTGGACCATCCCACATCAATCACCAATAAAGACCATCTTTCACGTGTATGGCCTCCTTAAATGGCTCTAGGCTGTGTTCAGGTAACAGTGAAGCCAATTACCAGGATCCTGTCATCAACTAGTTCTGCAGAGAGCCTCTTAGATCCTGTGGAGAGCCCCCTGAAACCTGGGAAACTCAAGGAAGTTAATAGCTCCCTGAAGGCCTACTAAATGCTGTTGGGGGACTGGTATATAGCCTGTCATTGGGCAATATAAGACCATTTGCCCTGGTTTGGTTTCTTGTTGCTGTAATAAAAACACTGACCAGAACAAACATTTGGTAGGGAAGGTTTGCCTTACCTTTATACAGTCTATAATAGAAAGCCAAGGCAGGAACTCAAAGTGGGAACCCTTCCCCCACCCCTTCTGCTTGGCTCAAGACCACCTTCTTAGACCACTTTCTTAGGGGGTGCTAGCCCACAGTTGGCTGGACCCTCCTATACCAATGAATAACTAAGAAAATGCCTCATAGACATGGCCACAGGCAATTCTTCAGTTGAGGTTCCCTTTTTCTAGGTGACTGTCAGGTCATGTTAACTGTGACATTTTCCTGTGTCTTACAGAGAAATGGAGGCTAATTTTCAACATTTAAGTAAGAAAAATCTGACCATGTAGGTTATTCCCAAAATTTATTGTTTCATTGGTTGGTTAGTGTTGAATAGGTAACTTCTACTACCTGGTACTTGGCTCTCTG
The DNA here is from genome assembly GCA_019843965.1 of Rhynchomys soricoides. Classification (NCBI taxonomy): domain Eukaryota; kingdom Metazoa; phylum Chordata; class Mammalia; order Rodentia; family Muridae; genus Rhynchomys; species Rhynchomys soricoides. The sequence continues at coordinate 167,692 of JADRCH010000166.1, read as the reverse complement.
GGCAAGGACCACATGACAAGGCTTGGGGTATAGCTCAGTAACATGCACAGAGCCCTTGGGTCAGTCCCCAGCACTGTATAAACTGGGTGTGATGACAAACCTGTCACTTGAGCATTTGGAAGGAGAAGACAGGAGGCTCATCCTCAGCTAGTCTGAGGCTAGACATAAACCCCTCTCTCCAAATGGGAAAAACATGGGGCTGGAGAGATGCCTCAGTAGCTAAGAACACTCAGTGCCAGTCACAAGGACTAGATTTCTATTATTTCAGCATCTGCATAAGAAGCTGTGTACCCCTGTAGGTCTGAAACCCCACTCTGAGTGTGCCAGAGACAGGAGGATCACTGTGACTTACTTTGCCTCAGAGGAATGGGCAGAAAGTGGCAGAGGAGGACACCCAGCACCCTCTTCTAGTCTCGCCGCCGGGGTATGGCTGTGCACAACTGCTTACACATGTACACCCTCCCACACATGGATGTGTGTGTATACACACACACACACACGTCTTTAAAAATAAACTACATGACAGAAGCATCCCCTGCCCCTTGAATTAAGCACTGTATATTTGAGAATCTAAATGATCTTGAGAGACAAGACCACCATGCTGAGGGAATGCTATGCATTCTGTATCCATTCGCCTGTTGAGGAAATAGCTCATTGGCTTTAGGCTAGAGAATCCAGATTCTATGCTTCTGCTGGGAAAGAGAGTTGGAAAGTAATGAAGTATAGAGCTTCACCGTGGCAGCTCTCAGCAAAGTCCATAAACCAGGACTGATGAGGCTGGCTTCCTGTGAGCTTGGGTGGCTTCCTGTGGTACAGCAGGGATGGGGGAGCGGTTCTGTGTACTGATTTTTTCCCTCTGTGACATGGGTGAAGAGAATCTGGAAGAAAGAGTCTGAAGAGCAATGAAGATCCTGCAGGGAGGCCGACGCACAGCTTTCCAAATATAAGCCAAAGGGAGTGGGGTCCCAGCAGTCAGGATGCCTCTCCTGCCTGGGAGCCCGAGGACAGTTAGGTCTGTGCTTTGGTTTTCTTGTCTTCATGGCAGTGCCCTAAGAGCTGCAACGGCGGGCTCTCCAACTGGGCTTCATTTCTGTTGTTGGAAAAGATGTCTTTCCAGACTACCCTTCTTTTCCTGCCCTTGCCTCCAAGACTTTGGCTGTAGTTCATAGCAATGCCTTGGTTTACATGCTCATGAAGTTCCAGTCTGAGTGGGTATCCAGCTGCAGTTGAGGGAATCTGGTGGTGTTGGCAACTTTCAGGGTGATTCTGGAGACAAAGTGTGGACCCGTACATGCAGGGGGGAAAGTTCTGCCTCTATTCTCTGGACCCAAGGCAGCACCCTCACATTTCTCTCCCGATTAGTCCTGGTCCAAAGCGAAGGTGAGAGGGCAGACGAGGTGTCATCAGTCTGGGTTCACTGCCAAGCGTCCAGTGGACAAGTGAGAGAGACACTGTCCCTGACTTGCTTTCAGGTCTCTGGAACATGGGACAGTAGTGTGAGAAGCCTAAAAAGTCAGGAAGGTGACTGCGGGCCCGAGCAATGGCCCTGCAGGTTAAAGCAGTTACACCTTTCCCCTGGGACACGGAGAGGAAGGAAGAATTGAGGAGGCACATTTCAGCCTGCCTCTCACTCCTATTACAGGAGAACAGGGTTTTTCCTCCCCAGTTCAATAGTTTTCCAGAAAGTCAAGCATTCTTTAAAAATAAAATGGCCCTGCATTCTTCTCTGCAATTAGGCTTTATGGGCCATTTTTGTGTTTTTATGGAGGAAGACTGATTGGCCCCAGGAAACCCCGCAGGATAAAGTGAAGGGCATACAGCTTGGCTGGAGTCACAGAGGACACTTTTATTGCTGGAGGGCCCTCAGCACTGCCTGTGCTAGCCGGGCTCCCAGGAGTCTAGTTTCAGAGTCCTGTGATTACAATATCAGCAATACCTCTTTTATGAAAAGCCCATGAGCAAGCATCCTTGAGGTCTCTGTATCCCCGGACAGTAAGAGAACTTGGGCTTCTTCTGAAAATTAACCTTGTGGTATCTGCAGTCCTCAAGAAAACAGTCCTTGAAAGAGTGAAACAGATTACCGAAAAATAAACAATAAAACTGTCCCCGTCAGGAGACTTAGGGGTCACGGGTTCAAGCTTTCCTTGTCCTCTTCTGCCTGCAGACAGCACGTCTCGCTGAAGTCTTCCCACCCTCTAAGACTCTCTTCTGGGAAAAATCACCTTGCATACCTAGTCTGATGACAGCCTCTGCTGTTTTTTTTCCCTCGTATCTTTCATGATTTTCAAAATTAACTATTCCCAGAGAAAATAAACCTCAGATGGATACTTCAAAAACTTTAGAAATTCCAGGCAAGTGAATGTCCGGCAGACCTGCCGGGGCGTTAGAATCCTTGGCGGGGAGTCAGCCAGGTGGAAGCTCTGGTCGCACCCCTCCTTAATGCCAAGGGCTGCGAGCCAAAGCCACAGGAGCTGTCAATGCCAACGAAGCTCTGAGGCTCAGGGTCCTCGGGGACTGTTATAGAGGTAGCCGTTAACTGATTCCCCAGAAGCCCCGAGAACAGCTGCATAACCCTGTGCGTTTTTTTCTGCCCCATTTGACCCAGGTAGGGCGTCGTCTACTCATCCCCCGACCCCCGCGCGCCCATTTTCTTCATCTGCCACAACGAAAACGAAGTGCCTTTCTTAGATACGCTATTTTAGAACAGATGGAACTGTAGAGTGCTGGCCTAGCATGTGCAATAGCTTTGTCAAAGACAGAGCTGAGTAGTAAAAGTGGAGAAACATTTAGTTCAGGGTATTTTACACTAGAAGAAAGGGGACTTTGGTGGGAACTGGAACTAAGATCACAGGAAGGAAGGTTGGAGTTTATAGCGGGAAGAGCAAAGTGAGATTAAGATGACTAAGGGAAAACGGGAGGGGTAAGAGGGGATTCTGGCTAAAGAGACGGAACCTCGGTCTTGAACCGCTGCATCAGCTGTCACTTGAAGAAGTAGAGGAGAATTAGGAAGATCAGATACGAAGGATGGAGATACTGGCTAAACCACCTTAGCAGGATTTTTGCCAAAACTGGACAGTTGCAGATACCTTTAAAAATTATTGTCGGATGAATCCAATCTCTGACTTATTGCAGAGAGTTGGAGAGGCGCAAGCCTTGGGGGGGGGGGTCAGTTTAATGTACGCAAGGAAACCCCACAGTCTCCTCTTCTTTACCTTGCTCTGGTCTAAGAGTGCCCAGGGTCTTCCAAAAACTCATAAAATAAAAATAAAGTCTTAAAAAAGAGTCTATAGCATTTTAAATATTGAGCAAAGATAGGTGCACTAAACTTTGTTCTTTCATTTGCTTATTGAGATTAATCTGAGCTGCTTCTTCAATTTTTCTGAAGGGTGCTGTATCTGGAGGGAATGCAGGGCACTAGACATTGGATGAAAAGCATTCCCTAGGACTTCTGGGCTTGCCTACCTACCTCAAGATTTCCCTGTGTTTCTTGGCATCCCCTGGGTTCCACACTTACTAAGTCTTATTATTTACCTGGTCATTGATTCAACACATTTTAAAATTGACTCTTGTAATCAAATCAGTGAGTTTGTTTGAAAAACAGCTATTTAAAGGCTTTGTAAAAAGATTATTAATGAATGTGTGTGCGCGCACGCATGCTGCGTGAGGAGACCAGGGGAGGGTGTTGTACTCCCTACAGCTGAGAGGTGCAGGCTATGGTAAGTTGTATAACCTGGGTGCGGGGAACCAATCCCAGGTCCTCTGCAAGAGTAGCAAAGTGTTCTTAACTGGGGAACCATCTCCCAACCCCCGACTGTTCCCTCATAATTCTTCTTTTTAACTTGTATGTATCTGTCTGTTTTGCTACTTTGTGAGTTCTTTCTTTCACCCTTCTCCACCCACTTTCTACTCTTTTAACCCTCCTAACACTGTATATTAGAGAATAAAATAGAAAGGAGGGGGGCAATGGCATGTTAAACTACTTCCTGTTGATTAGGGCTTTGAGTTACTTGGGGTAAGTTTGATCTTCTCTGTCAGGATATCTACCTCCTTCTTGTTCTTCTTGTTCTTGTTCTTGTTCTTCTTCTTGTTCTTGTTCTTCTTCTTGTTCTTCTTGTTCTTGTTCTTCTTGTTCTTCTTGTTCTTCTTGTTCTTGTTCTTGTTCTTGTTCTTCTTCTTCTTCTTCTTCTTCTTCTTCTTCTTCTTCTTCTTCTTCTCCTCCTCCTCCTCCTCCTCCTCCTCCTCCTCCTCCCCCTCCTCCTCCTCTTCCTCCTCCAACTCTTTTATTCTTTGTTCATGACTACTTAGCAAATGATGACGACAGTAACCAACAGCAACTAAGAACAGCCAACCAACCATCAACCATCAACCACCAACCCACCAACCACAACAACCCCACTGCTCCAGGCCCTAGCATTTACATACTCTCTCAAAAGTCCCCAGAATTCCAAACACCACACAATCATAGAAACTATCTGAAGCTGGCAAAATCACATCCCTGCTAGAGCATGAGGCAAATCATAGTCAGCTGCTATAGACAATCTGAAGCAGCCCCACATCCCCACATCTGGGATTAAAATGAAAGCACGTTCCTATTTCTGTGTTTTTTTGTTTGTTTGTTTGTTTGTTTTTTAAAGAAACTAAAATTCTCACCACACTTGTCTTTAAAATTTTTTTAGTGGCATAAAAACCCAATGTTTTATTTTGACATTTCCATGCATAGATGTGATTGTGCTTGGCTCTTACCTCCATCTACTGTTTACTACCCCTCCCCGTTTCCTCTTGGTTCTTTCTTCTCTCTCAATGGGACAGAATTCTCAGAAGAAACACAAGTGGCTCATAAATACTTTGAAGTTCTCAACATCGTTAGTCATCTAGGAAATACATACAAATTAAAACTTCACTGAGACTCCACACACTCCAGTCAGAGTGGCGTTTCTCTTCGTTGGGGGTCTGGTAGACTCTGACACTGAGTCCTGGCCTTGTTATTGGGAAACTATGGTAGTTTCAGTCTCGTTGCTTATTGCAGATCTGTTTAAGTTGTTTAGAGTCTCTTGATTTAATTTTGGTAGGCTGCATGTGTCTGGGAATTTACCTATCTCTTCTAGATTTTCCAGATCTTTTGGAATAGGTAGTCAAATATTCCCCAAAGATTCATTCATTGGTATTCTTTGTGACATCTCTTTTTTATCTCTAATTTCATTAATTTGGATGATGTTTCCCCTTGGTTAGTTTGTCTAAGGGTTTGTTGTTGTTATTTTTCCAATGAACCTACTGCTTCATTGATCTTGCTTTTGTTCACCAGTCGATTGATGTCTACCCTGACCATTATTTTGGGATGGTCTTACTTTATTTTTTTAAACCCACCTTGAGGGGCATCATAAGTAGCTTATTTGAACATATATGAAAATTTGTTTCAGTTCTATTATAATATTTTGGTCTGTTTTTGAAACTGAAGCTTCCCTAAACTACACTCTTGGTAGGTGAGTCAGGAGGAATTATGCATTAGATTTGTTTTGGATCATCTTTCTTCCTTACCTGCCTTACAGTTTTAATTGCACATAGTCCTCTGCACAGCGATCCTACCATGGAATAACCATGGCAGGGACATAAAGTCCTGCACCAGAAGGAACTCAGAAAAATGCTTTGATGGAAAAATGTGCCTCAAGGCATTTCTGGGTTATTTGATTTTGATTCCATGGAGTCTCTGAAGCCTTTAGCTTTGGGACCCTGTGAGTAGTGATGCAAAAATAACTCATATTAACATGTAAATATACTTGGGAGGCAGAGGCAGGCGGATTTCTGAGTTCGAGGCCAGCCTGGCCTACAGAGTGAGTTCCAGGACAGTCAGGGCTACACAGAGAAACCCTGTCTTGAAAAAACAAAACAAAACCAATAACAACAAAAAACATGTAAATAGTGTCCCTGGAACGTCAATGGACAATTCTTCCCAACTTATACAGACCAGTTTCACTTCTCCTAATGTGTCTTTTTTTGGATTGGACCAATTAATTGCTTAATCATTATCACTTAATCACAGATCACTTAATTGTTGCCACCTTAATCCTGAGTTCAGGAAAATCTGGTTTTTCATTTTTGTTTTTTGTTTTTGTTTGTTTGTTTTTCTCTCTGAGAGAATCATCATTTTATTTTTTAATTAAACATTATTCCTTAACAATAATAAGCTATGGGGGGGGGGGCAAAAAATCCCAATCAGCCACAGTGGCATTTTTGCTGCTCAAACAATAGAACAAAACATTAAGTCAACTCTGTCTCTTTCTTGTTTGTTTCAGAGATGGCGGAGGGACCATGTGCTAGCAACAAGAGCAACAGTGGACACAGTCCACTGAATGTTGTCCACATGAAAGAGTTAACATATATAGTGCTTCATCTTTATTTTTTATAAAGGAAAGGACCTCTGTGTGCATAGTCATATCTTTGATGATCATAAACAAACTGGATACAATTACTTATGATGACTGGCATTGTTAATGGCCAAGATCATTAAGTTAGACAATTTTTATAAATTATTTCCATATTAAAAAAATCTTAGGACTAATTTATAAACAGATATGTCCCACAGAGGTCAGAGTTCCTTTGTGTGCATACCCTAGGTCTCCTTCCTAATACTGGGGCTTGCTACTCCTGTGTGGAGTTAATGTTTTTCCTTTATTTGTGTGCACTATAATGTATGATACTAGGATCATTTGTTAATTTTAAAATATTTTTTCATATTTTAAGGATCTATGATATGACAAATTGAAGATTTTCTTAAAAAGAAACTTCTCAATAGAAGACTTTTAAAATTTAGATATACACAAATATATTAGGAATATGTAAAATGCCCATTTGAGTTACAAAGAACAAGTATAAAGTACCTTTAAGGTGCCTTGATTAAAAGAAGAAAGAGCTTTTTTGTTGGGGTATGGGTGTGTAGAATTTTAACACCAGACTCAGGAGACTGAGACAGGAAGACTTCGAGTTCAAGGTCTGTCTGGGCTGCACTGCAAGTTCAAGGCCAGCCTGCAGCACAGAGCGAGACTGAGTCTGAATAAAGTAAAACTAAACCAAACAACAAACTTTGCTGAGAGACACAGAAGTCTGAAAGAAGTGACACGAGGCACCTTGTGTTTGGTTAAAAAACCTTTTAAAGTTACCCAGGATTCTCACATTTCGGTTGTTGGTCACTGTGTTTCTGGTACCAGAGCAGAGAAAGGACTTGGTGGCCCACAGCTGCCCCTATACCCATGAGGACCTGGTGAATGAAAACATATGACCTTACAAAGCTAAGGGCAAAGTTACACCATAGTTTAGGAATAGCTCATTAGCTGACTGGGGTTGGGGAACTATTTTACTACACATAGTAAATTAAATTCCAGATGACTCAAAGCATAATGTTTTTATCCAAATGATGAAGAGAACATTTTGGAGAAGCCATTGAATGCAAAGAGTTCATCAGCTGGGTTATTCTGCAAAACATGGAACACAGTAAATGAACCAAATGACCCTTCTAAATTTTACCAGTTCTACAAAATGGGTGCAATTCTAGATAGTTAAAACAAAAGTTAAGTCCTTATATACAGTAAGTGCTTAGGGAGTTGGGGTTTAACTTCCTTAGGGAACCCTCGTTGAAAAAGGCAGAAAACAAGTAACAGACCATCCAAAGCAGTCTCCTGATATACAAGCAGCATGCTCAGCATTCTCTCAGTGAAACATGGCTACATTGACCCACAGATACACCTAACTCAGAGGCTACAGAGAAGAAAAAAAACCGTAAACTTTTAATAAGCCCCCAATATTTTGTCTCTCACGAGAAATAAAGGAAAATTTAAAGATGAGTTAAAAAAAAGTAAAAAATAAACAAACAAACAAAAACCATTAAGGATGTGCTAAAGCTAATATTTTTGATGGACTCAGGACTGGTGGAGTTATCTCTCAGCATCTGAGTGGAATTGGTTCTAGGCCTCTTTTCAGAGACCCAGATACAAGACTGGTCAAGTATTTGCATACTATTTGCATAATCTAAGCAACCTCCCTGTTGTACGTTTTGGTCATGTCCAACCTGCACCCCAAGGGCCTCGAGTGTCCTGGACAGCTATGAATGCTTGCCAATACATTTGCAGATATGTCATTTCACAATACCGAAATGTCCAACATCCGTGCATCATTTCTGTACTATTTTTAAGACTGAATACCATGTAATAACTATGCCATTGTTGCTAGGCTGAATTGCTAATAATGATAATAAAAATCTGCTCACACACAGAATGCATTTGGAATATTTTTGACTGTTTTTTTTTCTAGACAAGGTTTCACTATGTATCCCAGCCCGGCATGGAACTCACTGTGTAGTTCAGACTATCCTTCACCTGGAGACCTTCCCAGATACTGAAATTCCAAGCACAAGCCACCCATAGAACCTGTATATATGGAATCTGACTTCGTAATCTTTCCCAAAGTTTGTCTGGCATAAGAAGATAATTATCCAGATGTGTTCTAGGAGAACTTTTACTTCAAACATCCCTGATATTTAAGAAAAGATACAAGCATCATGCATAGTTATATGTGGAGGCCTCTTCCCTAAAGACTCTTTCATGATCCCAACCACTAAGTGAATTACAGATAAAGCGAGTATGGCACGAGCCACACAAAACGGACATCACCAACAAGGCTATATTGTGTTTCTTTGGGGAGGGGCTGAAACCAAGGCATTTCAGAAAAAACAAAAAAATCCCTTCCTGGGAATGACCGCTTCTGAGCCTGGGATGGGTTGTGGACAAGTTTACCTCAGATCAAGCAGTTTCTTTGCTACAAGCAAAGTGTATTCAAACCTGCAGCTGATCTTAAAGGTAAGTTAAGGCAGATGCTGAGGACTCCTGCCAACCAAGCTGGTGGCATCCTATGCTCTGCCGCAGGCATTCCTCACTGTTCAGATCAGCAAAGGTGTTTGGGAGGTAAGGAAGGCTAAGGGGAGGGAGACTATGAGAAACTACGCGCATAAAAATAGGGCCCCGCGCATAAAAATAGGGCCCCGCAGCAGCGTATCTGCTGAAAAGAAAGGGAAGTCAGGAGGTGATCCCAAGGGACTGAGTCAGTTAGGCCACAGCTCAAGGGCGCCCACTGGGATCTCAGTGAACGAAGCTTCGGGTTCTTTCTGGGTTGCCACTCATCAAGGGCATCCATCGGCCCATCTCCACTGCCTGCCTGACCTCTCTCTTTGAGCCTGGATCTCCTACCAGCTAACCCCCTCATAGTCTCTCAGCCCCTCATCCCATCGACAGCTCATCAAGATCTCCCCCCACCTTTTTTCCATTTCCAATCTTGAACTGCGCACCCCCTGCCATGTTTCTAACTTCACCCTTCGGAGGAAAAGGGAGTCCTCGATTTTTTTGTGTGTTCAAGAGGGTTATGGAAAGAGAGTGACTTAGCGCCATTTAGTTCCAGGACTTTGGCGTCTCAAGGCTGAGGGGAAACATGGGTGGGGGTGGGGGACAGGGCAGATGACCAGTGGGGGTTGGGTGCAAGGTGGGGTACCAGTCCTCAGGCTGGGGAGGCAGAGTGAGTGAGGCACCCGTAGACGGCTGGGAGGGGAGAGGGTGGTTGTAGGGGTGTGGGAAGCAGGGTACGGGTGGAGGTGGTGCTGTATAGGTGTAGGGGTACGCCACCGAGGGCTCTGGCAGGAAGCCAGAGAAGGCGGCAGGAGACAGATGGGCTATCGGCTGGAGTAGTGACCGCTCTTGCTTCCGTTGCTTAGCCCTGCGGTTCTGGAACCAGACCTGGGAGAGGGAAGAGAAGACGGATCAGCACTCCTGTCCCAAATGGGTGGCGATGTCTCATACCCCCGAGGACAGGGAGTAAGCAGCTGTTGTGTCACTAGAGCAAGGATAGGTGTCTCTGAATCTGAGTCAGGGCTGCTGAGGAAGTGGAAGCCCCACACTTACTTACAACCCCCAGCCAACTCTCCCAATTCTGACAACTTTGAGTCACAAAGGATAACTTCCAGATAAGACACGATGACAGTTTTCTTCCCCAGATAGTTGGAAGTGTCCTTAAAGCATGGCTGAGAGATGAAGACCAGGAAAGGGTTATTGGCAGGGAAGGCTGGGTTGAAGGAAGAGTTCGTAGTTCAGGCTCTCTAACTCTAGACTGAGACTTCAGGGATGTGAGGTTTACAGAAATGGAAGACTGGTCAGAGGCAAGATTGCACACGTGTGAGCAGTTAGGCTTGCCTGTTTATTGGAGTTTGTGTCAATATTAAAGGCTGGGGTGTGGGTCTTGACTTACTTTCGTTTGTGTGGTGCTGGAGGATCAGGCCCACAGCTTTGTATGTGCTAGGCAAGACCCTCTGTATGACCCCTGAACTATCTAGCTCTCCAGACCTACATCCAATTCCACCAAGCTTAGAGCTGGGCTCAAGTGCACTGGAGGTTATGTTGACTGGTGAATGGATCCTATATTCTGGTGAATATTTAAATTAGGGTTAAAAGCTCCGTGGTTATGCCCAGACAACCCCCCACCCCCAAGCAGCTAAACAGTGTTTGTTTCTTTCCCGAGTACCTTAGGGAATCATCACCTGGATTCTGGCTTCACTGAGGCCAGTGTCTTGGGCAAGCCCCTCTCGAGCCCAGATGTCAGGGTACTGGTTCCTCCCAAAGGCTGACTCCAGCTGTCCCAGCTGGGCTGGGTTGAAGGTGGTGCGGTGGCGGCGCCGGGAGTGGGGACGGCCCCTCTGTGGGCAAAGCTTAGGTCTTGCCAGCCCTGTATCAGAGAGTCTCCAATAAGCCTCAGGGCTCCTGTCTATGGCGGGAGCCCTCTCTTACTAATGGGACCAGCCAGCCCATCCTTGCACCACTGTTGTGGGTCCCCGTATTCTGCTTTGTTCCTGAGATGTTGCTTCCTTGTGGGACTCCTGTTCCCACAAGAACTGTTTTAGCTTTCAAAATCTCAGCCTCTGCCTTCAGCCTTTAACGCTGTTCTGGCTCTAGGGCCCTAGGTATGGGCTTCACCTTTGGGTACACACATAACCTGTAGGACACACTTTGAGATTCTCCTCTTTGCTGTCTACCAAGGTCTTCCCTGGTTGCCTCACTCAGTTTTTATTTCCCATGTACCTCCTTCATATGTCACTCCTTCTCCACACACTCCCTCCCTGCCCCGGCCCCACTCAGGAGGATAAAGTGTCCCCCCTCCCCCTTATATGCAGACACATTCTCCACTCTGGGATGAACTTCTTGACTTGTCTCTTACCTCTGCCCTGGCCCTGCCACCAGCCTGCAGGAACTTGAGCTCGTGGGAAAGGCTTGCCTCTATTCCCCAAAAGCTCCCTAAGCCCTCGTATTAATTAGTCTAAGAGTCACCAGGGCAGAGAGAACAGGGAAGGAAAAGGGAACACCTGGGAAGGTAGGTGCTAAGGAAAGGAGGGGTCTGGGGTAGAGACACCCGTCCCCAGGGGAAACAGTGGTGTGGCTCCCTCCTCTGCACCTAGTGTCTTCCAACAGGTACTGAACTGCCCTCCCGGGAGGAAAACCCCTGACCCCTCCAGCTCCCTCCAAGGAGGAAGGACCTTGGGCAAGCATAAGACTTCAGCTTTGCTGCTGCCCTAGCTCTGAGCCGATGCCTTTCCACTGTTCCCTCAGGCAGGGCCTCACTTCCCTAAAGGGTTTCTGCTGCCTCACTGCCAATGGCCTCAGAGCTTCAATTCTGCTTTCCACCTGTCAACCGTCTGAAGTACAAACCATTCTCCAAAGCCAATGTGGCTTTGGGACCCATGTCTGCTGCCCCCTCAGGGACCCAAGCCATCCTGGGGATTCACTCACCTACTGTGGAGATCAGAGTCCCAGAGGCCACGTGTGGCTCAGGCAGGGATCGGCCACAGGCATGGCCCTTTGTTTGCTTTTCCTGTTGGCTCCTCCTTTGAGCTTCCATGGCTAGTCACCCAAACCAAAGATGGTCTAGCCTGCTGTCCTCTAGTCTGTGACTCTCTGTAGTCTTTCTCTGTTTCTGTCTATTCTGTCTTGTCTTCTATTCTCTCTTCTCCCTGTTTCTACCTTCTAGCTTTCTATCTCCCTCTCTCCCTCTCTCATATAGCTAGATACCCGTTTACTCACAGTTTCCCCTTTCCCTAACCATCCATCCTTCCTCCGAGTTGACACCTTATCCTCCCTCTCTTGGCTTTGCCCAGTTTTCTCTCTACCTCTACTTCCTGATGTTGCTGTTTTCTCTAAGCTATCTACTTTCTCACGCTATCTTTCTTTCTCACTTAGTCTTGGAGAAGAGACCTCCTCCTGGCCCCATGAGCCCGTCCAATCACTTCTTGGTCACCAGAGCCCCCGGCTCAGGGGGAGGATCACAAGCCAGATGAGAGAAGGTGCTCTGTCAGAGGGTCCAGAAGCTGAAGCCAAGAGCTCATATTCCCAGGGGACCAGATTCTTTTGTCCTGTTAAATCCCCCTTCTGGGAGCAGACAGGGGACAGAGGGGAAAAGACATTCCTACTGAGACACCCCTCCTCTGAACCCCACTGTAGGGAGGGGGAATGTAGAGAAGGACTTGGGGGTAGGAACAAGATATGACACCCAGCATATGAATGAGCGATACTCAAAAGACCTACTCCCAGGAAACTCTGAAGGTGAAAAAACACAAGTGCATGCCGGTCCTCTTGGATACCTTGATACCCCTAGGACAGCAGGACCCTCCAGGACACACCGAAGCCCAAGAGACTTCTCACCCACACACTCCATAAAACCTGGTATCACATCTCACACCTGCAGGCCCCTCCCAAGCCCACCCCTGGATTCACTCAGCCCAGAATGAGTGGCCTCACCAGCAAGCCTCCAGATGTCAGAGTTCCAGAGTACTCTCTGATTTCCTCATTCAATCACTCACTCATTCAGAATCCTGAGGGTATCATGACCTGGCAAGGTGACCTAAATCCTCCAGAGCATCTCAGTTCCGAGTGTGTCCCACCCAACTGAGACCTCAGGTCACACCTTGAAATAGATTCAGGTTCTCAGACTCTGTCATTGTGATTCTTCAAGGACACCTGGAAACTTAGCTTCTTCTGAGAGGTCAGGACAAGCTGGTGCCCCTATTATACCTGTCTCTTGAGGTGATTTTGACTGTGGAAGTCTATTCTGGTACCCTTAGAATATCCTGCTCTTTTAAGGGCAAGCCAACATCTTAGGACAGACATTAGGGTGCTACAAGACACAATGAAATGGGGGGATCTCCACTATATGATTCCCACACTCTCTATAAAGTCCTGGCTTCTCAGGACACACATTGACCGATGACTCATGAATTCCTTCATAACTTCCCTGTCACCATAGGACAACCTGATTCCCAAGGTCAGGCAAATTCCTCAAACACATCCCCTAAAACCATCAAGACTATTCAAAACAGAATGACCATCAAGGTCCATATTAAAGAATAATTAACTTGTTATCATTATTGTGTATGTGTGCACATCTACAGATGCCATGGTGTGTGCATGGAGGTCAGGGGACGATTTGTGGGGAGTGGGTTCTTTCCCTCAACATATGAGTCTCAGGGATCAAATTTATACCTTCAGATTCAGCAACATGTGACCTGACCCACTGAGCCATTTCATAGGCCCCTGGCCTCAGGGTCTTAATACTCACAATGATCCACAGAACAGCAGCAGCACACAGGAGCTTGTTGCGGTCAAAATCTTGAGCCTTACCTTTCTACTGCATCAGAACCTGTGACCTTCCAAGATCCGCAGCAGAACTGAGTACACTTAGAACTGCAAAGAATACTTAGTCCCTGTTTCCTGGCCTGAATTCCCTCATAGAGCTTCCTCATCTTCCTCAGTTAGTGGAAGAAAACTTGTGGTTGAGAATACAAATCTTCATTCTCCTCTTTCCTCAGATAATTTGTAGAGAGGGAGGCTAAATTTCCACTGTCATTAATTTTTTTTAAAGAAAATTAGTTTTTAAAAATGATTTGATCATATGAAAACTCTAATTAGAAAGGACTCCAGCATATATCCTAAAGCTATAAAGTAGGCCTTAAAGAAAAACACAGATGCCAACTCCAAGGGAAGGATACACTTTACTAGGGATGGAGAGATGGCTCAGCAGTTAAGAGCATTGGCTGCTCTTGCAGAAGACCCAGGTTGGATCTCCAGCACCCACATGGCAGCTTACAATCATCTATAACTCCAGTACCAGAGCATCTGATGCCTTCTTCTGGCCCTCCTGATGATCAGGGACACACATGGTGCACACATGGTGTAGGAAAATCAGGCATACACATACTGATTAAAATAAAACATCTTAAAACATATGTTTTATAATTTTAAGAAAGTATTTACAAGGGAATTGCCAACTCAGCCTTTTGTGTTTCCTGGGGAAATCCACAGTGAAATGCAGAAACCTTCTTCACTTCTTTAGAAGCTTCTGGTTTTCTGTGTCAGGGATAGAGTAACTGTTACAGAGATTAAAACACAGAATTGGCTTTCTGTTTTTAGTCTCTACTTTCTTAGTATAAATTAGTAAATCAAACCTTAATCCTAAAGGCTTATGGGCTATTCAGAAGGAAGTCTAAGCAATTACCAGAGTGCACAGAACAAGGCTTCTGGGAAGTTCTGTGATGTTCAATTTCATCAGCTTTAGAATAGACACGGGTCAGGGGACCAGGTATATCATATGTGTGATATGGGCCTGGGAAGACAATGAGGGTAAGTAGGACGCAGTACTGGGAAACAATCTCTGTATAACCACTTTGCCCTGGGAGACTGAGCACAGCTGGCCACACGTCAAAGGTCTGAAAGAGAAGTCAGGCCTGTTGTCTTGATTAATGCTCAGCAGCCAGATTTCCAGGAGAGGGAGGTTTGTGAGAGAAGTGGCCCTTGGCAGGGAGGACACAAGGACAGGCACCTTTGAAGACAAGTTTCCTTACTGTGAAAAAGGAGTTGACTTTCAACAAAGTAGCAGGGGCCAAGGTAGGGTTCCACCTGCCTGGAAGAATGCTGCCCTGACAAGAGCCCCACCTTTGCTAGGAGCCCCTTTGAATCCTGCAGAGAGGACCAAAACTAACTTGGCTCTGAATCTTAGAAACTTTCCTTAATTTCAGTACGGCTATCGTATGTCACCATGACGGCTTTCTTCAGAGAACTCAATCCAAGAATACACTTTGGTAAATAGATAATCATGTAAGATTGAATTCGGTTTCATAAATGTGTACTTGAAAAAAGTAAACAAATACTGGCTATATCATGGAATCATAGATGCTTGAAATAATAAAAACTCCCGGGGGTGAAACATGGCTCAGTGGGTAGAGCTCTTGTCTTACATCCGTGAAGTCCTGGACTCCATTCCCAGCACCGGGTAAGCCAGCTGCGGTGCTCGCCCTGTAACCACAGTCCTGGAGATGGGGAGACAGGAGAATCAGCAGTTCTAGGCTATCTACGTAGGGAGTGTGAGAACAGCCTGGACTATGTGAGATCCTGCCTAAAAGGGTAAGAGGAAGAAAGCCTTGATGTCATGAAACTGAACTTGGTCCCCCTTCTCTTCCTTCTTGTTTCTCAGATGGAGAAACAAACTCAGAACAACAACGTTGCATGTCTGGGTCCAAGTAACCAGTCATCTTGAGGTGCTCCACATCCAGGGTGCATGTGTGCCTCTAATGAGGAGTTACAGGGACTCCACACTGGTGGCTCTCAAAGTTGGCAACTTGATTCACATTGCCCCTCCTCAAAGAGCTCACCGTCCCCAAGGAGGAAGGGAGGGAGGAAGGGAGGGGAGGGCCTATTTATTGGTTGTCATTCTTCTAGCTGAACTGTGAAAAGTGAGAAAAGGCCCCTCAGTTCTAAGGCTGAGCCGTGACTTTTCTTCATCCAGGCTTAAACAGGGAGTCAACAGAAACAAGGATTCTATGAAGGCATCTGACTGCAGAAGAAAGCAGCCGGTGAGAGGGTCTGGGGAAGTTGAGATGCCACTATCTCAACAGCACACACGTTCACACAAGCACACGCTTCCCATCTTCCATCCAAATGTAGAACTGAATGCCACATCTAACTAATTTTTATTTTACTTAAGACAAAGAAGTCTCTGAGCAGAATTCTGCACAATGACAACCATTCTTCAGTCCACAAGGACATTCTGATGCTGTGTCACAAGGTTGGGAATAAACCATCAGGTGGGTCCTACACAGCCTGGAAGTACCAAGTGCAGTGAGGAGTTAAGAGGAACCTAAACCAATCTGAGTTGCATAAACAGCATTGTCCTCAGCTGAAGGAGCAGATGCTATCCATGAGAGATATGGCTAAGTGGTTTTGTTTGGGGGTCTTTCCTTCTGTTAAATGAAGCTATTTCTAACTGTCAGACTTTAATACAGATGACCTGAGAAGATTCATGCCTGAGAAGAAGGGCAGTGAGTGACTCTTAGCTCATCTATAAATGAGAGATAGTGAAAATGTGGAAGAAAGAACAGGGAAGAACTAAATAGGAGCCTTAGCTGTTCTACATTGGCTAAGTATTATGGAATCCATTCCTGGGGAACATCGTTCACTTCTGAACGATGGATCCTCTGTCTCCACCTCTAGGGCTTCTTAATGAATTCTTTGTATAATATAATTATCAGAGGATCAATAAATAGTACATGAGAGAAATGTGCACACTAGATATCGATAAATATGAGCTGTAAATTAACTTCATGCAATCAAACATAAATAAGTATTATAGAGATTGACCAGCTATGCATTTTTAGCAAAATGAGCTCGATAGGATTATCCTAGCCTCTGAGGATGCAGCTCAGTGGCATAGCACTACCCCGGAATGTATGAGATGACCATCATAATTTCCAACACCACCCACACTAAGTTAAAATCTCTTTAGTACCTGGAGCTCAATCAACTAAATCTTCTTTTTTATAGTTTGTCCCCCAAGAGACATAGCCTGAGAGAAGTAGATGACAGCCACATAACTCCTCTTCCTGGGACTTCTGGAAAGTCAGAGAAAGAAGAGATCATTTTGGGGCTGTTCTTGGGTATGTACGTGGTCTCCGTCTCTGGGAACCTTCTCACCATCCTGGCCATCAGCTGTGACCCTCATCCCCACACACCCATGTACATTTTCTTGGCCAACCTCTCCAGTGTTGACATCTGCTTTTCCTCAGTCACCATCCCTAAGGCTTTGGTGAACCACGTGTTGGGAAGCAAGACCATTTCTTATACAGAGTGTATGATCCAGATCTATTTCTTCATCACATTCATCAACATGGACGGCTTCCTCCTGAGTGTGATGGCCATAGTGATCATATCACTGCTATGTGGCCATCTGTCACCCGCTCCACTACACCATGATGATGAAGCCCAGACTCTGTGTCCTCCTGGTGGCCATATCATGGGTCATCACAAACCTGCATGCTCTCTTGCATACTCTCCTCATGGTTCGACTCACCTTCTGTTCCCACAATGCAGTGCACCACTTCTTCTGTGACCTGTACTTGTTGTGGTAGTTACAAAAAACAAAAAACAAATACTACGTTGTTCCCCCACAGGTCGCATGCGCTCACCTTCCCAAGAGCTATCTGAATTCATGAGTGAAACATACACACACACACACACACACACACCAGTTAATTTTAAATATGGCTTAACTCGCTCAAAGACTGGGCAGTTTTAATCCTCCCTGAGGCTAGCACACTTTTCCTCCGGTACTCCTGGCTTAACGCCCTCTAATTCTGTATTTTATTTTGTTGCCCTGGCTCCTCCTTGGTGGTCACCTAGTCTTTGCTTCCCTAGAAGCTTCTAGACAGCCCTTCCAGGGGCCGCATTCCTTCTCGCCTACATTTCGGATGATTTTCCTTCTGCAGCTCTCTGATCTGTCTCCCTCCGAATCATCGTGATTCTCCTCCTTTCTCTCTCTCTCCCCTAGTCCCTTGCCTGCACAAATCTAAGGGTCTTGCCTCAGTCTACCTGCCTGGCCATTGGCCGTTGGCTCTTTATTGATCTATCAAAAACCAATTAAGGACAAGGACCTTTAGCATTTGGATTCCCAATTTTAGGGGCTGGATTAATTCAAAGCAATAGAACCAATCCCCAACACATACCCTATCCCGAAGCTCTCTTGTTCTGATACTTTCATCAATGACATCACAGCCCTCACTGTGGGTGGGCTGACCTCTATCACACCATTCACTGTTTTGTATGCCTGTACTCTCCCCAGTGTACTGACGTTCCCATCTATTCAGGAAATAAGTAAAGCCCTGTCCATGTGTGGGTCTCACCTCACTGTGGTCTCTCTCTCTTCTATGGGACTATCCTGATCATCTGTTTGTATTCTTCATCCTCCTAGTCAAAGACATGGTGCTCACTGTCATCGTAACAGTGGTGACACCCATGGTCAATCCCTTCATCTACCACCCTATGAATCCTGATATGAAACAAACCACAAAAATCCTAATTATTGGAAGGTTAGTTTTGTCAAGATTCCAGAACTATTAAATTTTAGAACTAAGACCAGAGATGCTCAGTTGGTCTAAGAGGCATGCACTGCCGTTTCTCTTGTTAATGTTATGTCATTCTGAGTATCCTTTGAACTGGAGACTGGCACATGTTCACAAACTGTGAGTGTATTATTGACTTATTTTGTATGTTAAGGGTCAACTTAAAACCACCATATAATCTCATAATCTCTCCCTCCTTCTCTTATCTATCATCTATCAATATCTGTCTGTCTATCATCTATTCATATCCATCCATCTATCCATCAATCATCTATTTATTTATATCTATCAATCAGATATTTATCTATCTCCATCAGATATTTATCTATCTCCTATCTATCTATCTATGTATCTATCTATCTATCTATGTATCTATCTATCTATCTATCTATCTAAATGAAACTGAGGTCCAGAAGAGTTATTCTATTGATATAGTGATTCCCAGATGTATCTTTAAGGGTAAGTCTAGCAGCTAACACTGTGATTTGGGACTATAAATCATGTGTGAAAATTTGTATATGCCAGATGTTCATCAGCGTTTAATGATGTTTGAATTCAGCTATATCTAATCAAATATGATTAAATATTATAAACCATCTATTTATTTCAACAAAGCAAACACTATTAAAGTAGTTTATTTTCAAACAACAGCAAAGGAAATTAGCATAAAATTTTGCTTGAGAGTTGTTTATAATAACTGAAGTTCTTATTTATTAAACCATATTACCATATGGTTGTAATCAAACTACAGAATGGTCAAAGGTTCTGTAGTCTAGAAATGAAAAGCTAGGCATAGCCACAGGGGCAGAATGGTGGACCAGAATTTCCAGAGGTTCATCTCTCACCAAAAACAGTATCAGAACACATCAATCACGGTTATTTCAGAACTTTGAGTCTAGCTTGGCCAGTTATAACAACTAGGAAATTCCTCATGAGGGAAGTGTCCTCAACTTTGTAAACCAGCAGCATTCCCTATCCATCAGCTCCACTGTGTATGTGGGGAGCTTCCATTTCAAAGGGATCCCTGGAGTGTTTTCCTACCAAAATGTGTGTCTGAGTGGTTTGGTTGATCTAGAACTCAGAGGGAATGGCAGACGTGTACTTTGATTACAGCCATTTAGGCTGCAATGGTCTCTACCAATGGCCTTTGTAGGAGATTTCAGGGAGATATTGTATGAAATAAATCATTATGGCTCATTTTCAGTATGAGGAATGTAGTCCATCCAGAAGTACAGATAATAGAAGATTCTGGACACTTGCCTTCCCTAGCTAACAGCTGGCTCCTTTTTACCTGGGTTCTTCTCAGTTCATCTCAGAGTTGAAAAGTTGAAGATCAGTAAAGGAGGGATTATCAGACCACAAGAAGATGGGGAATCTGGGATGGGGACTATGCTACAGGTGGGAACATTGTATCACCCTGAAAACTCCAGAAGATGAGAAATTCAGGAGACAAAGAAGTGTGATTAAGTGTGAGAACCTCTATTACTGATGCTATGTGGTGCTTGCAGACAGGAGCCTAGCCTAGCAGCCCTCTGAGAGGCTCTGCCAGCAGCTGACTGAGATAAATGCAGATATCCACAGACAAACATTGGACAGAGTTCAGAATCCTTATGGAAGAGTTAGGGGAAGGACTGAAGTCCCTAAAGAAGATGGCAACCCCACAGGAAGACCAACAGGGTCAACTAACCTGGGCCCCAGGTAGCTCCTCGAGACTGAGCCACCAACCAAAGAACATACATTGGCTGATCCGGGGCTGCCTTGTTTGGCCTCAGTGTGAGAGGATGTGCCTAACCCTGCAGACACTTGATACAGTTGGGAGATACTGGGTGAGAGGGGTGATACCTTTTCAGAGGCAGAAGAGAGAGTACTGGGAGGGGGCAGCATTGGGGATGTAAATTTAAAAAAATTGTGAGAACCACTGTTTTGCACCAAATAGGCATGCCAGACTTTTTTGCCTTTTTTCTAAGCTGACATGTGACTTGACAAGGTTAAAAACTAAACTGTTCATTTTACTGCTCTGAGTCTCCTCCAGTACTTTCATTATGGAGCAAGGATCAGTGTTTCTAACACTTTAACTCTTCACATGCCTTTTCTTTTTCTCTTTTGCCCAGGCATTTAAAATGATGCCAGTCAAGTCACTGCTCAACCAGAGTCATAGGAATCAGAAACATCAAGGATTTCAAATAGCGAACACCGAGTTAGAAAAATATTTCACAAAAGTAAAACCTAGTCAGCTCTGCTCAAACAACTAAAATAAGAATGACTGTCAGGAATAATAGAGTGCGCAACTGCATCCCAGAGACATTCAAAAGGAAATTAGAATTGTTTTTTTTTGAAACAGTGCATCATGTAGCCCAGGCTGTTCTTGAACTTGCTTTGCAGCCCAGGATGACCCTGAACTTCTGATCCCTCTACCTCTGCCTTTCCAGTGTTGCGGTTACAGGAACTCCATCTGGTTTTTGTGGCTCGGTGAGCCAGACCCAGGGTTTTGTGCATGCACAAAAGCACTCAGAAAACTAGAAGTATTATTCCCATCTCTACTGTGTTCAGTTTGACAAATTAGATTTAAAGGGAAAAAGAAAAACTTTAGCAAAAAGTGTTCAACTAAATAAAAATAAACTCATTAGTCACTCAATTAATAAAATCTTAATTTTATTTCTTCTAAAGTCAAAACCCCAGACCTGTGTGGATCTGTTGGTGTTAATATTGGTATTTCACAAACTGAGAAAATGCAGGAGCACAAAACTTTCCTATACTTATAAGATGTCAGTATAATCCTAGTATTGAAATTTTAAATGTTACAAGAAATCAAACCATACAACCACCAGTATCACCAGCATTAATATGGACTAAAGAAAAGAAAAATGGAGCATCCATGATTAAAGGAACTAGTCAATTACCAAACCTACCCATTGTAATAGATGCCATTATGACCATAGGCATTGGTGCAGGAAAAGATAGTATCAAGAGAAAATTAATAATTGTAGAAATACTCAACACACTCCAAATCAAAAGATTCCTTGACCTAACGAAGAGCCTTTATCAAACACATAGAGCTAGAGTTAGGAATGTAGCTCAGGGGTAGAGAGTTTGCCTAGCACACCTAAGGCTCTAGGTTCAATTCCTAGCACTGCAAAAGAAAAGACAACAGACCATCTAAACAACAGCATCAAAATACAGGGCTAAACTTATCCAAGACAAATACTAAATGTTCCTCTCTACATAAATGTGCCTCCAAGGGAAGGTAATGTCCACTGCTCTACTCCTACATAACACTGAGTAGAAATACTAGCCAGTGCAATAAGGCAAGAAAAGCTGAAAAGAAAAGAAAAAAAATTAAAGTTCATCTTGTCTGTAGACAATGTGACTTTCTCTAACACATTTTTTTTAATTCCACAAATTAAAAAACAAACACAAACTTTACCAAATATCTAATTCTGTAGTTAGAAATGTGTCCTGGTTTAGTTTCTGTTGCTGTGATAAACACCATGGCCAAAAGAAATCTGGAGATGGAAGCATATGTTTCATCTTGTAGGTCAGAGTCCATCATCAGATGAAGCTAAGGAACAGAAAAGAAAGCAGAGGTCACAGAGGTCGGCCATCTGCTGGCTTGTTCAGCTTTCACAGGCCGTCTGCCTAGGACTGGTATTGCTCACAGTTCCTAAATCTATGAAATGTCATACAAACATGCTCACATCTCTTTCTGATCTAGTCAATTCTTCTGTTGAGGTTTCCTCTTCCCAGATAACTCTGGGTTGTGTCAAGTGGCAGCTGAAGGTGGCAGGATTTAAGTCAAAACTCAAAATTCATCATCTTGCTATACAGCAGTGGTGAACAAGTGGAAATCCGTAGCTTCTTAAGTGATACTTTAAAGTAGTATGAAATCATTTGAGCTGGTGTTGTGGTACACATCTTTAATCTGCACTTGAGAAGCAGAACCAGGAGAATCTCTGGCATTCAGGCCAGCCTGGTCTACATCTCAAGTTCCAGGCCAGCCAAGTCTAAACAGTGGCATCCTGCCTCAGAAATAAATAAGATAAAAATTAAAATATGAAGTAGAGGTTGATGCATGTAAAGCCTATATCCTGAAAACAAGCAAATAAAAAGGAAACCTGAAAAATGGAAGAAAAAAAGAGAAAAACTTCAAAATCCCTTATCTATAGGAAACCATTGGCTTATCTACAGGAAACCATTGGTTCAGAAAACAACACGCAGGTTTTCTATGAGCCAAATCACTGTATTACACAGAAGAATTCATTTTTCAAGAGACTGACAAACTGGTATTACCATTTTCTGTGGTAAATGAACTAAAATTGCACAACTTGGAAAAGAACAGGGCTTGGGATTCCTATCACTAGGTCTCATGACTCAATAGAAAACCACAGAAGGTTAACAGAGGCATAGGCACATGGATCACAAGACATGCTGAGTTCACCTGTATCTCCACTCACATGTGACCAGTGGTTGTGAGACAAAGTTGCCCAATCAATCCAATGGAAGAATATAATTTTTTCAACAAATAATCATGATAATCAAATCACCACATTAAAAGCACCCCAAACAGCTTAACTTCACATTAAATTTAAAAAATTAACTATAAAACAAATATAAAAATGTATTATTTTAATACATTTCTAGGAGAAATAAATAGGAATACATTTTTATGATCTTGGGTTAGGCAAAAATTTTGTAGCAATAGCAAAAATATGATTCAAAAAGACTTCTAAAAATTACCAATCACACTTTAGTATAATTCAAAATGTATCCTCTTTAAATATTTGCTTAAGGAAATAGAGGGCTATGGGGGAAGAGGGAGGGGTCTAGCCGCAGTGTGGAGGGAGGAACAAGGGAGGCTAATGGGGGAAGAAGGCACAGAGAGAGAGAGACAGAGAGAGAGGGGGAGAGAGAGAGAGAGAGAGAGAGACAGAGAGGGAGAGAGGGAGAGAGAGGGAGACAGAGAGAGAGGGAGAGAGAGAGACAGAGAGAGAGGGAGAGAGAGAGAGACAGAGAGAGAGAGGGAGAGAGAGAGAGAGAGAGAGAGAGAGGGAGAGAGAGAGACAGAGAGAGACAGGCAGACAGAGAGACAGAGAAGGAGACAGAGAGAGAGAGGGAGGGGGGGAGAGAGAGGGGGGGAGAGAGAGAGACAGAGAGGGAGAGAGAGGGGGGGAGAGAGAGAGACAGAGAGGGAGAGACAGGGGGGAGAGAGAGAGACAGAGAGGGAAAGAGAGAGGGGGGAGAGAGAGAGAGACAGAGAGGGAGAGAGAGGGGGGGAGAGAGAGAGAGAGGGAGAGAGAGAGAGAGAGGGAGAGAGAGAGAGAGAGAGAATGCCATGTTTCCTCTCATGAGGATGTAGATTCAAATATATGTATGTATGTACGTATGTATGTATGACCTGTGTATGTATGAACATATGCTATAACCTGAAAGTAGATGAAGACAAATTGGGAGAGACGAAATCAGCAAGGAGGAAAGATATAGACACAGGGGATCATGATGGAGGTGAGCAAAGTGCAGTGATACATATTCTATCATATATATACATATATGATGTATATACATATACATACACACATGTATGAAAATATCAGAATGAAAGCCATTATTTCACTAAAACTAATAAGTTAATAAAGCAAACAATTGAAAACATTCAAGGGAAAAAGTGGAAGGAGCCTCTGCAGGCCCATTTCCTGAGTCCAGGACAGAACTGTACACAATGAGCTCTAGCGCATGCCCCTAATGAGGACTTCTGAGGACTCAGCCCAAGGGGCACTCTAACTTGGCATTGATCTTTATGAAAAGCTGAATCTCAAGGGATGGAGAATCTGCTTATTAGTTTCCAACCATTTAAAGTTGACCAGAGGGAGTCAAGTGCTTCTCCAGTGAGGAAGGCACCTTTGATTTTCAATCCCAACTGTGACTTTGTGTCCTCCAGGTTCAAGCACAGAGGCAGCAGAGATGGGGACTCTGTCAAGGCCCTGACAGCAGCAGAGAGGATAGCAGGTGAGGGGGCCTGGTGAGCAATGAGGGAGGGGCACCTTCACCTCCAACAGCAGATGGGTTCACATGGATGCAAACGTGTGAAATAATATCAAGAAAAACAAAGATAGACCTACCCGGTCCCCTGCATCTCACCAAGCTTAAGGAAGAAAAGGCCTGTTCTCCCTCATACACAAATGGTCTGTTCTGTCAGGGTGCGCTGTCTGCTGAGAGTACAGCAAAGACACATCCAGGGTGGGAACGGAGAAGTACAAACTGCTAAACAGCACACGGCTACCAGCAGGCACGGCCAGGGGCTCAGAGGCAAGAGCCCCACTTCGCTATACCATTGCTTGGATATCTTGGGCACACAAGGCAGCCGTGTTCCTCCTTTAATCTCCATGTTTGTGCACACTGCTTGCCCTCTTTTATCCTTTTTACTATCACCTGTACAACACAGCGTCTCCAAGTCAGGCCACTTAGAGATTCTGCCAGCCCCACTGAGGGGTCTTGGCTTGGACCCAAGTCCATAGATTAAGCAGCATTAATTTTTTGGTCCAGGATCACAAACACTGATGCAGATATGCTTGGTGTCTTAGATAGTTACACACTCACTCAGCTCGCAAGAGATAACAGATGAAAACAGAGTCAATGTATTCAAGTCAGCGAAATGAAAAAAATCAGTTTAATGGAATAAGAGAAACATCATATCCCAGAGAGGAGGTTGCAGGGAGGGGTGATGCAGAATTTAATTGCAGGGGATGCCCAAAGAACACCCAAGCATTAAGAGGACTTAGGTACATGGCATGCTGTGCTGCGTGACTTCCTTTAGAGGCTCAGCTTGCTAGGGGTTTAAACCATGGAATGATTTTATTGTCCAGCAAGAGCCAATCATTACAGGGTCACGGTAACAAGAGCCTCCAGCCTAGTGACAGTCCCACATGATATTTCAAACCCTGGAATCCTCCCCTGAAATCCTATTACCTCTCTCTATCTCTGACCCCACTCTGGGATCTGTCCAGAAGAGCATCTGCCAATGTATATGGATGTGTACTCTCCCGTGTGTCATATGTCTTGATATCACCTGTCACTCTCTCATTCTCCAAATTCTTTTTAAAAACCATTCTTATAATGTTTGTTTATGTGTGTGAGAGAGCGTATGTGCACATGCCAAGGTACACAGTGGAGGTCAGAGAAGAACATGTTGGAGTTGGCTCTCTCCTTCCATCCCTTGGGTCCTCTGAACTCAGCTGACTGGCTTGGTGGCAGGCACTTACACCCTCTGAGCCTTTTCCCAGGCCCCCCATTCCTCACATTCTAGGGTACACGTTAGCCACACTCCACTGGGAACATTTTCCAATTTTAAAAAGATACTCTCCACCTCATCTCAGATTTGGATATTAATCCTCAGCTGATGATTTCAAATCTCAGCACTTTGGCTTAATTACCCTGGTGTTACTCACATCGCTGGTTGATTCATTGCCCCAAAGTGTCTACACGTTAGCCAGTTTTCTCAAAATGTTGATGTCAGGCACTCCAGTGCACCCTGTGTCCCAGCAGACAGGCCATATCACACAGGTCATCCCTTCTGCTTCCCTTTCCCCAGGATTTTGGTCACTGAGAGACCAGCTCCCCTCTCTTCATGTTTAAGCACAATGAATCTTTTCAGAGACACAACAGCCAAAGCTTCTTCCATCAACCCTCCCTGACTGTGCCGGTTTCTCAGTTGTGAGGTTTACTTTTAGATAGTCCGTATGAATTTTTACAGTATGTAAATCTCTTTCTTCCAATAGGAAGACAATCCAGTTGCTTCAGGTTTCTGCCTGAAGGAAGGGGAAGAAAGCCTCTTACACTGCTCATCACATCTCTGAAGCCAAGGCATGACAATGTAAGAGCAGGTAAGATGCTGAGCAAAACCATTAGTCTGGTCTGTTGACTCTGCAAAGATTTCAGCTTCTGAGAAAACTGGAACTGTCGCAGGTAAAATCTTCAAGATTTTAGAGTGGCATCAGATATATAGAATTTACATCTTGGTTAAAATTTCAATAAATGCTAGCTACCCAAAGTACAGTGTAAAGAAACAACAACGCTGGATGAATCACCTCATTGCCTCAAGCTTCTGTTGTTTCACCTATAAAGTGAGATATAATAGCATAATTATTAAACCAAGGAAAGTTTTGCACAGGAAAGAACTTATATACTCAAACAGGAGTGAACAAGAACACTGTCATTGTAATTAAAATAAAGCTATCCAGACTCTTCTGTAAAATTACTCAGACCACTCAGGTTTAGTAAATTCAAAACTAACAATTAAGCTCTTCCAAATTATATTGATGATTTTTTTGCTTATGTGTTGACATCCATTCATACCTTACAATGGAACTTTCTCCACCACAGATATGGTTAGAAAGAACCAGTCAACAGCCATAGACTTCCTCCTCCTGAGACTCTCTGGACAGTCAGAGCAGGAAGAGGTTGTCTTTGGAATGTTCCTGGGTATGTACGTGGTCACCATCTCTGGGAACCTTCTCACCATCCTGGCCATCAGCTGTGACTCTCATCTCCACACACCCATGTATTTCTTCTTGGCCAACCTCTCCAGTGTCGACATCTGCTTTTCCTCAGTCACCATCCCCAAGGCTCTGGTGAACCACGTGTTGGGAAGCAAGACCATCTCTTATACAGAGTGTATGATCCAGATCTATTTCTTCATCACATTCATCAACATGGACGGCTTCCTCTTGAGTGTGATGGCCTATGACCGCTAAGTGGCCATCTGTCACCTGCTCCATTACACCATGATGATGAGGCCCAGACTCTGTGTCCTCCTGGTGGCCATATCATGGGTCATCACAAACCCTCATGCTCTCTTGCATACTCTCTTCATGGTTCGACTCACCTTCTGTTCCCACAATGCAGTGCACCACTTCTTCTGTGACCCCTACCCTATCCTGAAGCTCTCTTGTTCTGACACCTTCATCAATGACATCACAGCCTTCACTGTGGGTGGGCTGACCTCTATCACACCACTCACATGTATCACTGTTTCGTATGCCTATATTCTCTCCAATGTACTGAAGTTCCCATCTATTCAGGGAATAAGGAAAGCCCTGTCCACTTGTGGATCTCACCTCACTATGGTCTCTCTCTTCTATGGGGCGATCCTGGGGGTCTATATGCACCCCTCATCTACATATTCAGTACAGGACACGGTAGCCACTGCCTTTTTCACAGTGGTGACACCCATGGTTAATCCCTTCATCTATAGCCTGAGGAATCATGATGTCAAAGGAGCCCTAAGGAAATTCATGTGTAGGAGACTCGTTTCTTCAAGATTCTACAACTAGACAATTTTAGAACAGAGAAAACAGATAATGAAGCAACTGAGTCAGAGGTAGGCATAATCTTCATGATTGTATTTCTTACTCAGGTTATATGTTTTTGTTGCCATCTTTAAATACGACACTGATGAATGCTCATAACTATAAAATCATAAATTTATTGTTTCTGTATGGAACAAGTCGTGTGACCCTTATTTTAGAGATAAACACAAATCCGAGGCTTAGGTGAGTGTGACACCTCATTGTGCTTTGCATGGCTGTGTCTAGCAGTATCAGAAGATGCCAGTAGACACAAGAACTTGAGACTGCACTTACCATCTGAGGGTCACATGCAATAAGGAAGTTTGCAAGTGATCTTTCCTGCATTTTATCACCATTTCAGTGAGTATGCAAAAAATTTCAGTTGAATAGAAAAGTTTAAAATTAGATCCAGGTACAAAACTGTGGGTTGGAAATCTGAGGGTCGATTTCCTCCTGCCTCAGACAGAAGGTAAAGCTGAAATCTCACACTATTTCACATCTCCTGCTCAACAATGACAAAACCCAGCATCACTTTATGAGAAATGGCCATAGTTCTTTGGCAAGAGGATGGCAGGCGTGAACTACCCACCTTTCCCTATGGCTCATTCCTAATGTGTTTGTAGGGATAGCCATCCATGTGCCCAGAGGGGCTGGCTGTTGTCACTGAAGGCTTCAGGAATGCTGTTTTACCAAAATCTAGGCTCAATGCTTGTGTTGGCCTGGTGGATCCCTGAGGCAACTACCTTGTCTCTCACATAGGGTGCAGAGACCCAGAATAGCATTTATTACAAGATTTAAAGAAACAGCAACATTTTCTCACATTTCTCCCTATTTGTAGTCAGAGCTATGTCAGTCCACTAGCCAACTGCAGAGACAGTGAAAAGGGTCCTTCAAGAACTACATGCACACATGAACACAGACACACACAGACATGAATGTTACACACAGAAGGGGCCTGATGGCACCAATCAATAAACTAGCTTGGAAAATTGACAGGTCCACTCTAATGCAAGCAAAAATATTTATGATCCTCACAATTCCGGAGGGTTAGCCTAATACCACTAATACAATATAGTACTCAGATATAGATCTGTTTTTGAGACAGGGTTTCACTATGTAGACCAGGCTAGCCTGGAACTCACAAAACTCTTCTTGCTTCTGGGTCCCAAGTATTGGGATTTGAAGGTTTGTGCCAAGGTGACTTGAAGAAATAGATCTTTAACAAAAAGCATATTTTAGTAAATCTTAAGTTAGCATTATTACAAGTTAATTGTTATAATTTCAAGATAGCCACCAAGAAAGTAGCCTAAAAATAAGTAGAGCATGAGAGGGAAAGAGGCAAACTGGCTGTGTGACATTGATGAAAGATATGATGAAAAATTACATAATAAATACTCAATGGCATGAGGAAATGGTTTTTGATAAGTAACAACACTCAGTGCAAATGTATTAAACTCTCAGATTAAAAGGCAGAAGTTAGCCTAGTTGGTATATGATTCTCCTGTTCCCCTAACGGGGCTGCTTTGTCTGGCCTCAGTCGGAGAGGGTGTGCCTAGCCCTGCAGAAGCTTGATGTGCCAGGGTAGGGGTATCCAGGGGAAACCCACACTCTCAGAGGAGAAGGGGAAGGGGTGGGGGAGGGACTGAGTGGGAGGGGTATCAGGGGAAGGGGGAGTGACCAGGATGTAAAGTGAATAGAGAAATTAATGGAAAATTATGATTCACTTGAATATGTATGTACAATTTGAGGGGCTCTTTAAAAATATGGATCTAGAGTAATTCTAACAGGTTTACCATTGCCTTGAAAACAACTTTAAAAACTGGATAAAGCATCTGGTGAAACCCTATCAGTGACTGGAAGTTAAAGATGGAAACACAAGTGCCACACAAACAGCAAATTTACAAAAAAAAAAAGGCATGGCTATGCTAATATAAGACAAAATATACTTTGAGAAAGTATTTTCTACCGTAAAAAGGAAGTTTCTGCTCACAAGAAAGACAGTACAATTTAAAAATACATGTACACTCAAAGTTTAAGCTCAACATACATGTGAAATAAAAATTAGCTGAAATAAAACTCTCCCAGGAATTGAACACATACATCAGAAAGTCAGCAAGGGTAGAAAAGACCTGAGCACATTCTTAACTAGGTTGACATTACTTGACATGAAACTATACTGTGTCAAGTGGACACAGGTCACTTGACATTACCAGGCTCAGGGCTAGGGAGATGGCTCAGTCAGTGAGAGTTCTTGCTCAGCGGGCTTGAGGACCTGAGTTGGAATCCTCATCACCCCAGCACCCACATAAAAAGCCAAATATGGCGGTACATGCCTATAGTCCCGGCACTGAGAGATGGCTGCAGGTGGATACCAAGAGCTTGCTGGCCAGCCAGCCTTGCTGAAATGGCAAGCTCCTGTTTAGAGAAAGACCTTGTCTCAAGTCAATAAAATGGAGATAGACTGTGGAAGGCACCAGGAGTCCTGCTATTGGTTTGGTAGTCATAGGTGATGCAGTAAAAGAGAGAAGCTCACCAAGATGCCTTCATTTTCTGAAAGAGCAGAGGGTTCAGCCTTCTTGGAAAAGACTGACCCCCAACTAGCTCATCCCAGTTACTTTTACTCAGTCATTTTAAAAGGGGGCTGGGAAAGGGTCCAACTACCAAAGTTATCTTGCCCTTGATGCCTGAGAGAGCAGACAATCCACACAAATATCAGTCCCTTTTGACCATGGCTAGCCACAATCAAAAGTAAGAACTCCAGGTTTGTCAGGAGTGTCTTAGGACCAAGGTTTGTGAAGTTGCAAGCTCTCATGTAGCACCAAGTGCAAACTTTCCAGGGAGACATTTCTTCAAGATTCAGTCAGTCTCAAAACAATTTCTCAGCCTTTGCTGATTAACCTAAATATATCAAAGGCTTTGCTGAAACATTTCACTCAAAGACAGACACAAAGATTTTGCTATACATTTCACTTAAAGCCAGACATAAAGACTTGACTTCACATATCACTACTTCCTTCTATGGCTTTCACATGTGCACATGTAGGGGCACACACCTAGACACACATATGTGTATATAACACACACACACACACACACACACAGCTCACACCTTATAATCTCTGACCAAAACAAAAATCAATCAAGAAGAAATATCAATAACATATCAAGAAAGTAATTCCAAATATTAGAAATCAAACAACATACTTCTAAATTATTCATGGGACAAATGATAGTTTACAGTAGCATTTCTGGGAATCCCAAATGAACCCACAAGAGTTGCCATAGTTCTGAGAAGCGCAGTTTCTCATCACATCCCATATGTATGTGAGGGGCTTATTATTTTCATTGTCTTACCTATGAAATGACATCCCTCTTATTTCTGAAAATACTGACCAGGACCATACTGTCAACAAAAATCTCTGTATCCAATAACTAGAACAAAGGCATGTGCAAGAGCCGCGCAGGCAGGAGCAGGAGCCACACATAAAAGTTTGTTTGAATTACTGTGTTGGACTTGAGTGCTCCTGATGATGCCCTTGGACATAATCTTCCCATCCTGGCCTACAAAGGAAAAAAAAAAGAAATTTGAAACTCCCTGTGCTAAGAGATAAGATCTGTGTATACTCTGTCGCTGTAATAAAATACCATGACCAAAAGCAACTCAGGGAAGAAACAGTTTATTTGGGCTTCCAGAGGAAGAGTCCATAAAGGCAAGGTAGGCTTGGCATGGCAGCAGGAACAGGAAGTTGGTAGATCACATTTTCATCCACACACAGGAAGCAGTAAAGGGAGAACAGGAAGTAGAATGAGGCTATAAACCCTCAAAACCTGTCCCTGTGATGCACTTCCTCCAACAAGGCTGCACCTCTTAAAGTGTCCATGACCTTCTCCAACAGTGCCACCAGCTGGAGGCCAGATGTTCAAATACAAGAACCTGTGGAGGCCATTTCTCATTCAAACCATAGCATGATCATTACCACCTACTTCTGTGTACTTCTTTCTTGTTTCTAACTTGTAAACAGGCGTATCATACAAAAGGAATGTCTGTCACAGAGTTCTGGATTTCCCAAAGATCCTGGGACCTCACACAAACCTATGGATGCTCAATGAAGAGATCTGGCATGTATAGACATTTTAACTAGCATAGTTCTCTATATAGTCAGCTTTCTCCTTACTGAGACATAGGAAGTTGTCATGAACCTGACTGATGAATCCTACCTCTTGCATCTGGCTTTGAAACGTCTCCCACAGGCATCATCTACAGATGGCAACTTTGTGATCCCATCACAGTAGGTGCCGAAAAGCACGAACAGCCACTGGATGTTACTCAGGGTGTGAGCAGAGGATGAAGAAAGATTCATTTGGAGGAGAGAAAAGCTAGTAAGACGAGTGGCACTAAGTCTGTGAAGGTTTAGGACCAGGCAATAAGTATCTGAACCATGAGGATGTTTCAGCAAACTTCCTTCCCGCCTCCTACTTCAACTGCAATTGATGATAGAGAAGATACTGTGGACCCGTCTTTCTAAAGGTGTTGAAGGAGAAATAAGATTTGAAAAATGGTCCTATCACCCACTGAGTGTCCTGGCAGAAAGTCCCTGATACTTTAGAAGTGCATTTGCTTCCTGTCCATCTGAGGATGCTGGAGTGTATCCCACTGAGCACACAGGAAGACACCTTTTCATCTCGGCCTTCACCGAGCTTATAGTTCAGACACGTGAAGTTCAGAAGTGAAGCATGGCTGTTACCATCTCTGTATTGCTTTGTATGAACAATGATGTCTGGCATCGCTGGGGGATGCGTTTGTCCTCCTGGGTCTGCAGGGGTTGCATATGAGAAGGTTTGTGAGCTGTGCGTATTTGGCAGAACTTTTAAAGTAAGGAATATAAGAGTAGAAGAGTGTAATCCCGGCATGGTTCTACTTCCCATACCCACTGGTTGGAAGGGGCTCCAGTGTGGTGGTGATGCTGCTCTGGGTACTATGGACCAGACTGCAAGCTCAGGTGCAGCTACTCCAATGAGGAGATATGCGATTGGATTCAAGGATGTCTCTCAAGGATGCAAAGGGCCCAGACTGAAACTGAAGACAGACCAAGAAAGACCCCTCAGATAGGGACCTGATGTGTCACACAGAAGAAAGTGGCACTTAATCCACACACACCTCTTTAAAGCCTCTGTCATGCTGAGACCTGCTAATAAAGAAATAATCTTGGCAAAATTGGGCAGGACAAACTCTAATCAGATAAGTTCCATCATACAGTTTCATGATGCCACATTCACTGTGAGACTTAGTGTTAATTGTCAACTTGGCGATTAGAGTCACTTGGTAAGGTAGTCTCATTGAGGGATTGTCTAGATCAGGTTGACTTGTGAACATACTTGTGCGGGGATGATCTTGAGGTGGGAGTATCTGCCCATGATGAGTGGCAACTATTCCCTACGCAGGTGATCCTAGATTATGTGAGAGCTGAGAAAGGGAGCTGAGCACTGGCATTCACACATTTATACATCTCTGCCTTTTAGAGATGCAGTGTGATTGGCCAGTGTGCGTGAGTCCCTGCCACCATGACTTCCCATCAATGGTTGACTGTAACCTGGAGTTGGGTGGTGGTTTGAATAAGAATGGCCTCCATAAGCTTGTATATTTGAATGCCTTGTCTCTAGTTTGTAGAGTTGTTTGGGAAGGATTTAGGAGGCGTGGCCTTGTTAGAGGAGGTGTGGCACTCAAAGTAGGCTTTGAGATTTCAAAAGCCCATGGCACATCCAGTCTCCAGTCTCTCTCTCTCTCTCTCTCTCTCTCTCTCTCTCTCTCTCTCTCTCT
>JADRCH010000166.1:90506-134060 GCA_019843965.1 Rhynchomys soricoides | reverse complement strand
TCTCTCTCTCTCTCTCTCTCTCTCTCTCTCTCTCTCTCTCTCTCTCTCTCTCTGTCTCTTGCTTGTGGATCAGATAATATAAGTTCTCAGCTACTATTCCAGTACCATGTCTGCTTACCAACATGCTCCCTGCCAAAATGACCCTTGACTTACCCTTTGAAACTTTAAGCGAGCCCTCAGTTAAATGTTTTTTTTTTATAAGTTGCATTGGTCATGGTGTCTCTTCAAAGCTGTAGGACAGTAGCTAAGTAAGCCATAAGCTAGGGGGAAAACCTATTTTCCCTAGGTTGCCTTTGTCCAGGTATTTCATCACAGCAATAGGAAATCCCCACCATCCACCGAATCCTGCCCTGACTCTAGAGTTGGGGCCTGTAGTGTCAACACAGGAGCTTGAGTGGTACAGAGCCTTATAGCATTTCTGCTGGTGTTTTTCCAAACCCCAGCATGCCCTAAATGTGATATAAGTTATTGACTATCAGCATCAGCTCTGAACCTTTCTTTGAAGATAGACAAACCAACCAAATGTCAATATCTTCATAGAGTCTATTATTCATTATGAGACTGGGGGACACATTCAAATTACAACTGAAATAGTTTCATCCAACCTTGAACAGAAAGTGAGCCCTGTGTGCAGCTGATTCATTGTGGGGAAGGTGAAGAAGGACATCTAGGATCATGAGACATTCCATAGTGATTTCTGAAACAATCCCTCCTCTGAATAATTCCTAGTCCTCCTGACTTCCAGAAACATTCTACTTAGTGAGTATTGTAGTCTGAACAGAAGATGTTGGCTTGTCCTGAGGACAAGGCTGTTAGGTCCAAAGGGAACCCCCCAAACTCCCCCAAATGGTAGTACCACTGACTATGACAGTATGGGCTCAGCTCAGCCTGGACTCAAGGGTTCCTGACTGACAGACCCCTGCTCTCAGCATTCCTCAGAACTTTCCTCAGGAAGGGCCACTTCCCTTATCTCCCCTTGCCTCTTTCATGGGAAACCTGGTTCTCTATTGGCATACACCTATGGTGGATATCAAAGCCACTAGGCTCTTCTGCCTCTAAATGTCCAGGCTGTTTCAGCCTGCAGCCCCCCTCCCCTTGATAGCTGCCTGGTTTTCTCTAAAACAAGCAAGTCCACCCTGTACCCACCATTTACTTCTCTGCTCTCCAGCGGTAGACATGGAAGCTTTGCACTCTCCAAAAGACTCTGACTAGTTTCTCTCCACCTGAAAGGTAGCCACAGGGCAGTTTATATTTATAATAAACCTTTCTTTTTTATATACAGGGAGTGGTCCAGTTCAGTGGTTTCAAGGCATCCTCAATACAAAAACAATTGTGTAAAAAGCACAATGTAAAGGCTCTGGAGCCCTGGTGGCTATGGAGTCATTGAACCGATCATGCCTGGTGGTCCTGTGGTGTGTTGTTCTGGGACATTTGCTAACAGGTATCATCCCTTCTTCAGGATGGTGTGCACAGGACTCTGGGGAATGCTACTGCATGGTGGAGGAGCCCCTGAACTGTGATGATGAGGTGTGTTAGCTGTTGAGAAGGTTGCTAGCGGAAGAAGCTTTCCTACCAGTTAGCATTTGCCCAGGTACTGGCAACCTTAGACAGAATATGATCAGATTGAGAACCTATACAGATGCCACGCTTTGTGAGAAGTCTACCCATGTTGGACTTGATTGCTCTCCTGAAGCAGCAGCCTGGGACCAATCATCTTCAAATGCACACCTACATGTGCCCAGCCACAATTAGTGTGAGAAATTCTTGCTGCCCAAGTCAGCGATCCTCTGCCAGGAGATGTGACATTGTACATGTCTGGAACATTCTCTTTTTAAAAGATTCATTTATTATTATTTTATGTGTATGGGTGCTTTGCCTGGATGTCTGGATGTGTATCACACGTGTGCCATGAATAATGAGGCCAGAAGAGAGTGCCAGATGCCTGAAACTGGAGTTACATCTCCTCAGCGCCAGCTGAGATAATTTGCTTTGGCTCCAATATGACTATCTATACTGTTTTGAATAGGAATGTTCTGGAATCAGAAGGCCTACTTACAGTTTCAGAGGACATGTTTTTCTAAAAAATTTGGGGCACATATGAAACTGCCAGTACACTACCACAATGTATAATGTATTGTGGCTGTGTTTGAACATTATGAAATACTGTTAATAAATCTAATGGTTCCATTGGTAACACAGATAAGAAAAACAAGGGAAATGAATGAATTCGAGGAAGATGTGGATTATTATTTAAAATGCTAACCCCCCTAAATATATGAAAGATGTCCCCTCAGTTTTGTCCTCTCCTGCAGAAGTCAGTCCAATCTCATTTGTTTGTGTGACAACCATGTGTCTTATTTGTGCCACACACAAGTGACCCCAGACTGATAACTTTAAAAAGTTTCTAAGAATGATCTAAGGATCATTAGAGAAAGCAGAGATAATATCAAGAAGTGAATTGGTGGGATTTCCTTTTAGTTTTCCTGGTAATATTGACTTCTACATTAAATAAAATAATAGAAACTGACACGAAAGCCCAGTTGCCTTGCAAGCATGGAGATCTGAGTTCAATACCTAGAAACCACGCTACATATCCAGCTCCTGTGGCAGCACTCACAATCCCAGCACCGGAGGAGACCGACAAGGAAGGACCTAGGACCTCACTGGTCAGCTAGCTCAGCTCAGTCAGCAAGTAAGAGTTTGTCTGAAAAGACAGGTTAAAAAGCATCAGAAAAAACACACAAGGCTACACACACACGCACACACACACTCACAGACATACACAGAGATACACACACAGAGACACACACAGTCACACACACAGATACACACACAGACATACAGTCACACACAGATACACATGCATACACACTCACAGACACACACACTCCCACACAAATACTAACAATAGAAAGCTGGGGTTGATGTCTGACATTTGTCACATTAATTGAACACTCCTATGTGTATGGTACATTGCAAGTTTTAGCTCCAGTCATTTGTAAGTTTGCTGTTTGTACTGTAGACACCTGTGGTCCTGGGGTCATACTGGAAGAAAATTGATGCTTCTCCACCTCATACACCAAAAGGAAAACCACAGTCTAAATGAGTGAGGATTTTAACCGAATGATAAGGGACATAAATTTCTTACACGTGTGTGTGGAATGTTTAGAGAGAGAGTGTGTCCTTTTAGATGGTGACATTAATAAAAATACAAAACCTGTGGGACAAGTACTTACGCAAGAGCTAAGTTTTCCCCATTCTTAGTTCTTTGGGCCAAGCAGACAGAATTCAAACAATGAGCACTGAGCACACATCCCTAATGAGGACCTCTGAGGGATCAACCCTCGGGATGCCCCGTGCGACTACAAACCTCCCGCCCTCGAGGAAGTCTTGATCTCCAGGGACAGAGCCTTCATCTGTTTGTTTTCTCTCCATCATTTAAACTGCTATAAAAGACAGCCAGGCATCTCACTTTAAACGTCTTTGTAAAACGAGTTCCCTCAGATCTCACCTCTCATTATGAATTTCCAGTCATCCAAGTCCAGGATGGGACCAGAGGTGATGGGATTCTGAGAGCCTCTGAGAGCAGCAGGTGAGAGGGCTGGGGACACAGGTTAGTGAATAGCTCACCCAATGTCATTCATTCCCCGAGACACTGGCATGAGGAATGGCACTGGGAGGAGCCCCCACAAAACCTCTCTGTATCTAGTCAATTTCAAGAGAAAATGTCTTATCCCAGTAGTGGATAAGGAGAGGACAATAGGCTGTGATGCTCTGGCAACAGACTCCTAACAGCCTTTGCAGGAAAAGACTCCCATTCCTCTTTCAGACACGCAAGGCTGACCCATTCCACCCCTAATCTCTGCGTTTGCGCCAACTGCTTCCCTATGTACATTGACTGGGACCGGTAATTCCATAACAAAGGGGACTCAGACTCTGGACACTATTCTGAGCCCCATATAGGGAACTGGGTTAGTCTAGGAACTACTCGGTTTTAATT
Source organism: Rhynchomys soricoides (assembly GCA_019843965.1). NCBI lineage: Eukaryota > Metazoa > Chordata > Mammalia > Rodentia > Muridae > Rhynchomys > Rhynchomys soricoides. The sequence goes on along the minus strand of JADRCH010000166.1, from coordinate 130,060 downwards.
GTACGGCCCAGAGATCCAAGCCCAGGGACACAGCTGTGTCAGACACGGTCGTTAGCACAGCTCTCAAGAAGCTGAAGGATGGAAGCAGATGTCAACTGCTTAGTCCCATAAAAGAAGAATCACCGTCAAAGATAGCAGCGCTGTCTCTAGGAAGAAGCTGGTGCGGATACGAGCATGCCTGGTGGGTATCCGGTCAGAGTGGGAGGGGTTAGGAGTGTGACGTCAGAGCACTCGGTTTTTCTAAGGAAGTGCAGCTTGCTGAAGTATCACTATCACTTTCCAGCAGGAATCCTGCCTATGATAGGCCACCTCCTGTCACAAGTACTATAGTAGGAGAGCATGGGAGAATTTCACCAATTTCTAATGTATAGGGCAAATCCCTTTTAGACAGCGATTCCTTTCTTTGTTTCTGCTATGGGAACTGTCTTTCCTTAGGACCTGCCCGTCTAGGCCCTCTTACATCTGTCTTGACTGCATGTGTCAAAACTTCACCCTTCAGAATATATGGTTGCCATAAGCCATCAAGACCATAGGGCCAGGCCGTTTTCTAGGTTTCTCTAACCCTGCTCCATATTCTGTGGCTCTAGGAGTTATTCTAGATTTTTTAAAAAAGTATTTCTTGGGGGCTAGAGAGATAGCTCAGTGATTAAGAACACTTGCTGTTCTTATGGAAGACTGGTATGGTGACTCACAGCCATTCATAACTCTAGTGCCAATGCCTTCTTCTGACCCTGCAGGGCACCAGGCATGCACATGGAACACACACATACTTGCAAGCAAAGTATTTATACACAAAATAAACAAATCTAATAAATGTTTTAATGATTTCTTATCTCAGCACTTTCCACTTCATGAACTTAACTCTCCCAGAAGTAGCCAGCATGTCCAGAATAAGCACTTCCAATAGCCAGTTTCCCACGATACTCCCGGTACAACCCCCTCTCCCAGCAATCAGGACTCATCACATGGCTCTCAACCTTCCTAATGCTTTGACTCTTTAATACAGTTTCTCATATTGTGCTGACCCCCAACAATAAAATTATGTTTGTTCCTACTTCATAACTGCAAGGTTGCTACTGTTATGAATCATAATATAAACATCTGATATGCAGAATATTTGATATGCAACCTCATGAAAAGGTCATTTGACTTCCAAAGGGGTCATGACCCACAGGTTGAGAACCACTAACATAGAGGCTCTGCCATTTTCTTTGCCTTTGATCAGCAAGACAGGCGGTGCTCTCCTTTCCAGGGGAAACACCTTGAATTATCCCAGGAGCATTGCAGTCGACGTGCTTCAGCTGACCCACCCCTATGCTAAGCAGAGAGAATTTATCAGGCCTGGCTTAACTTGGCATAAGCTGCATTAGATGATTTTTTTTAATGAGTTGGTAATTGCTTTGCATCTCAGGAAAATACTCTGATATGGTAGCACCTGGCTTTCCTTTTTGGAGTGCAGTGAAGAGGTGGGTAATGCTCATCCTGGAGCCTGAAAAGCAGGCTCACAGTGCGTGTGAGCAGCCCTGCTAGTATCATAGCTTTTGGGTTTGTTTTGCCTTCAGGACAGAGCTTCTCTGTGCAGTTCTGGCTGTCCTGGAGCTTGCTCTGTAGACCAGGCTGGCCTCAAACTCAGAGATCCACCTTCAAGTGTGTGCACCACCACGGTCTGACTCTGAGATGACATATTAGTGACAGATACAACACTAAGAAAAACCAGCCAACAGGTCGACCAGAGGCCACACACTTTGCAATTTTCCTGAAAGTAGAAAAGGCAGAAAGAAAATCTCCAGGACTGTAGTCTAGAGACCTGATATGGCACTTGCTTGTTGGTTAAAATATCCATAGATGAAGTCTATTAAAATACAGACTAAAGAACAAAGCACTAAGCTGGTCTTGAATTTTTTACTCCATTGGCTTCACAAATGTAGTTTAATGACCTATCAGCCGCATCCTGAATTTCACCATCTATAAACAAATGCATTGCCTTAATCATGTAGGAAAGGCCTTGCAGGTGGGTCTTAGCTAAGAGGAATGGAGTTCAGAAGCTGCGGACACTAGGATTTCACCCTGCTGAGTTTAGCAGGATTTTATTGTATGATTCTACAGCATGGGAAGTGTGCTTGCATTCATTCGCTACCAACCAGTAAAACATTGCAAGATAGAAACTGCTTAAATGTTGGCGAATGACCTTACAGTCTGGTGATACTTTCTTCCCCACAGACATGGATGGAGACAATGAGACCATGGTGGCAGAATTCCTCCTTCTGGGACTCTCTGGACAGTCAGAGCAGGAAGAGATTGTCTTTGGGCTGTTCCTGGGTATGTACGTGGTCACCGTCTCTGGGAACCTTCTCATCATCCTGGCCATCAGCTGTGACTCTCATCTCCACACACCCATGTACTTCTTCTTGGCCAACCTCTCCAGTGTCGACATCTGCTTTTCCTCAGTCACCATCCCCAAGGCTCTGGTGAACCACGTGTTGGGAAGCAAGACCATCTCTTACATAGAGTGTATGATCCAGATCTATTTCTTCATCACATTCATCAACATGGATGGCTTCCTCTTGAGTGTGATGGCCTATGACCGCTATGTGGCCATCTGTCACCCTCTCCACTACACCATGATGATGAGGCCCAGACTCTGTGTCCTCCTGGTGGCCATATCATGGGTCATCACAAACCTGCATGCTCTCTTGCATACTCTCCTCATGGTTCGACTCACCTTCTGTTCCCACAATGCAGTGCACCACTTCTTCTGTGACCCATACCCTATCCTGAAACTCTCTTGTTCTGACACTTTCATCAATGACCTGATGGTCTTCACCGTGGGTGGAGTGATATTCCTGACACCATTTACATGCATTGTTGTTTCCTATGTTTACATCTTCTCTAAGGTTCTGAAGATACCCTCTGCCCGCGGGATAAGGAAAGCTCTGTCCACATGTGGGTCTCACCTCACTGTGGTCTCTCTCTTCTATGGGGCGATCCTGGGCGTCTACATGCGTCCTTCATCTTCATATTCACTGCAGGACACGGTGGCCACTGTCATCTTTACAGTGGTGACACCATTGGTCAATCCCTTCATCTACAGCCTGAGGAATCAGGACATGAAAGGAGCCCTAAGAAAGATAATTATCAGATCGTAGTATCTTAGAGGACTCCTGGATATCATGCATTTGTTCATTTTTCCAGAGAAACCAATGCACATCTTGGTATAGAATTCATGCACGGCTTTTCCTGTGACTAATAACAAATGCTGTGGTTGTGTTTTATTTCAAAATGGCAGATACTCATTTTCATAAACGCAGGGATTTGCCATCTCTAAAAAGGGCTTATTCTGAGGAGCTCATTTCACAACAAACAATGGGATAGCTAGTTGTACGGTGGTTCAAGGTGGTCCCGCCCAACCTGTCAGATGCTCAATCCCACAATGCCCCAGGGCTTTTAAGAGGACTCTAGAGCCAACCCTCCTCTGATCTGCTCTCACTGGCTTCTGATGAGGAACATCTAGTTCATCCTCTGGTAGGAAAATGGCACCTGCCTTAGGCTTAAGTCTCTCTGCTACATTTTACATATCAGAATGAACGCTTTGCAGACCCTCTGCTCCCCACCTACCCGACTGTCCTTTTCCTCCTCAGCAGGGGCATCTGTCAGGGATGGGTGCCACATAGGGATAAATACCAGGGGCTGCAGACAGTAAGCAACATGATCCTTATAGGCAGAGGATGTGGTGGCCTAATAAAAGATATTTAATGAAACAATGTAAAACTAAATCAAATATAGGAATAATCCAGCAAGTTATGAGTATTTTCAATTAACAAATAGCAACTAATAGCTTTTGTATGCATGGACAATATCCAAGTACAAAACAGAATGGGCACGGAGATCACACTTATAATAAGAACACAGTGTGTGGAACACATAAGAATAAAGTTAAAAAACAAACAAACAAACAAAAAAACCAAAAACTGCCAAGCAGTGGTGGTGCACGCCTTTAATCCCAGCAGTCAGGAGGCAGAGGCAGGTGGATTTCTGAGTTCGAGGCTAGCCTGGTCTACAGAGTTGAGTTCCAGGACAGCCAGGACTACACAGAGAAACCTTGTCTCGAAAAAACAAAAAACAAAAAACAAAAACAAAAAAAAAAGAATAAAGTTAACAGTAAATGTCAGTAGTCACAGCATTGTACAAGGGGATGCATCTTTCTAATAAACAGCTGATTTCAAAATTACTGAGATGTGGTTTTCTGTTTGTCTCTAACTGAAAAGCAGTAAACAATAATAAAAATGCCAGCGTCATCTGCCAATAAAAGGGTTGGCATTAGAGTTTTGTAGAAATGGACATGTGTCTCTATTTTATATAAATATACATTACAAATACCTGAATCAAACCAGAGCACAGTCCAAACATCCCACAGACTAGAGCAGGAAGAATAGAATCAGATACCATTGCACAATGGTGGACAGGATCTTGTAGGCATTGGTCACCCCAAATGGTAATCATAAAGCAGGGAACCAGTCACAACTAGCTATTTCGGAGCTCCAGAGCCTGCTCATAGCATGTAGTAACCTGGGACTCTCTGATGAAGTAAAAGGCTGTAGCTCTTGGTTGGAAAGGGCTTGGGATACATGAAGCATTATCTCTGGCCCAAAGCATAGAAAGCATTCCACTTACTGAAACAGTTGGTGCTAAAGGGGGCTGAGGGCTGCTGCCTTCCAAAATTAGTGGGTAGATATTTTGATTGGTCGGCAGGACCTCTGAGAGAATGGCAGGGATGGTAGCCTCACTGGAGGAACTAGGGCTACAGGGGCTTATCAGAACGTAAGACTGACTGTCAGCTTTCCTTCTTATTCCAGTGTTTGCAGCCACGCATTTAAGGAAGTCAAAAGGATGTCCTCCACCCCAAAAGGGCTTTTAACAAACAAACGAGCAACCTTGCAGAGAACATTATATTTAAGATGAAAGAATAAATCTTTTCTCTTCTAACTCTGGGACAAGGTAAGAGGTCTGTCCTGGTCATCCTAGTCCAGCATTGCTCTGGCAACCCTACCTGATTCAACGGAGCAAGGACAAAAAGATACAGAGATTGAAATGAAAAATAAGACCATTAATAACATTTTCTGGATATTGAAAATGCCAAGGCATATATAAAAACCAAACCAAAGCAAACAAACAAACAAAACCCACAAAGGAAACAAAAGATGGCCAGCTCTCAGGCGTGTAAGGTCAACACAGACTTTTTCTAATTTTCCATGTGCCAGTTATGGAAACTGGAAGTCAATATTTTTTAAAGGACATATAACAATAGTATGAAATATGAAGCCAATTATGGTAGTGAGTGTCAGGTCCAAAGGAGACCCCTATTTCTCAAACTGCAAAGGGCAGTCCATATATCCAAAAATGAGCTCAAGCTCCACTATAGGATTTCTGAGAGTTCAAAAAAGCCAGCATCCTCAAGAATTTGTAAATTGGTTTCCATTTGCTGCAAGGAATCATTTCCCTGACTTCTAGCTAAAGGGACACATGGCTACCTGTGGTGCCTATCAGCAGATCAGAGTGTCTCCAGGCTTCCTCAGCATCACAAGTACCTGCTACAGATTTAAAAGCCATGCTAGCATCCTAACTCCTCCCAGCCCCTCCCAGCTCCTCCCCCACCTAAACACCATGCACAGAGTCTCTCTCTATTCATCCTTCTCATAACCCAGCTATCCTCACATCTCTGCTGCTCTCCACTCTGACTCTCCTCACTCTGCTCTCTCTATGCTCTATCTCTCCTCTCACAGATAACCTTGGCCATGTCCAGCCTGCTGGCCATATTCAGTCTATTGCTTTTTCTCTCTGTTTTGGAATCTTCCAGATGCCTCTGGCTGTTCTTTCTTGAATCAATAATAAAAACCTTCCCATAACCATACCACGGAGTAGTAGCATTTATAGTTTCTTTACTGTGCCTCCTGCTATATAGTAAGATTTTTTTTTAAATTTTAATTTTGGATACTTTATTTACATTTCAAGTGTTTTCCCCTTTCCAGGTCTCCCCTTCGGAAAACCCCTATCCCATCCCTCTCCCTCTGCCTCTATGAGGGTGCTCCCCGTCCCATTCCCGTCTTCTCTCTCAGGCTTTCCCCTATACTGGAGCATCTAACACTCTCAGACTCAAGGGCCTCTCCTCCCCCTGATGGCCAACAAGACCCTCCTCTGTAACATATGTGACCAGCACCACGGGTCCCTCCATATTTATTCTTTGGTTGGTGGTCCAGTCTCTGGGAGCACCGGGGGGCCTGAACAGTTGACACTGCTGCTCCCTCCATGGAGTTGCAAACTCCCTCAGCTCCTTCAGTCCCTTCTCCAACTCTTCCATCTGGGACCCCATGCTCAGTCCAACAGTTTCTGTGAATGAATCATGGGTATTCAGAACTTTTGGGCTAATATGCACTTATCAGTGATACATACCGTGTTTGTTCTTTTGTGACTGAGTTACCTCACTCAGGATGATATTTTCAAGTTCCATCCATTTGCCTTCGAATTTCATGAAGTTATTGTTTTTAATAGCTGAGTAGTATTCCATTGTGTTAACGTACCACATTTTCTGTATCTATTCCTCTGTTGAGGGACATCTGGGTTGTTTCCAGCTTCTGGCTATTATAAATATGGCTGCTATGAACATAGTGGAGCACGTGTTTTTACTGCATGTTGGAGCATCTTCTGGGTATATGCCCTGGAGTGGTATAGCTGGGTCCTTAGGTAGTATTATGTCCAATTTTCTGAGGGTCCACCAAACTGATTTCCAGAGTGGTTGTATACCAGCTTGCAATCCAACCAGCAGTGGAGGAGAGTTCCTCTTTCTCCACATCCTCACCAACATCTGCTGTTACCTGAGTTTTTTATCTTAGACATTCTGACTGGTGTGAGGTGGAATCTCAAGGTTGTTTGGATTTACATTTCCCTGATGTCTAAGGATGTTGAACATTTCTTTAAGTGCTTCTCAGCCATTCGAGTTTCCTCAGTTGAGAATTCTCTGTTTACCTCTGTTCCCCATTTTTTGATAGGGTTATTTGGTTCTCTGGAGTCTAACTTCTTGAGTTCTTTGTATATATTAGATATTAGCCCTCTATCGGATGTAGGATTGGTAAAGATCCATTCCCGATCTGTTGGTTGCCGTTTTGTCCTATTGACAGTGTCATTTGCCTTACTGAAGCTTTGCAATTTTATGAGGTCCCATTTGTCGATTCTTGATCTTAGAGCATAAGCCATTGGTGTTCTGTTCAGGAACTTTTCCCCTGTGCCCATGTGTTCAAGACTTTTCCCCACTTTCTCTTCTATTAGATTCAGTGTATCTGGTTTTATGTAGAGGTCCTTAATCCACTTGGACTTGAGCTTTGTACAGGGAGATAGGAATGGATCAATTTGCATTCTTCTACAGGTAGACCTCCAGTTGAACCAGCACCACTTGTTGAAAATGCTGTCTTTTTTTCCCACTAGATGGTTTTAGCTCCTTTGTCAAAGATCAAGTGACTGTAGGTGTGTGGGTTCATTTTTGGGTCTTCAATTCTATTCCATTGATCTATCTGCCTGTCACTATACCAATACCATGCAGTTTTTATCACTACTGCTCTGTAGTACAGCTTGAGGTCAGGGATGCTGATTCCCCCAGAAATTCTTTTATTGTTGAGAATAGGTTTTGTTATCCTGTTTTGTTTTTTTTTTTGTTATTCCAAATGAATTTGAGAATTCCTCTTTCTAAGTCTATGAAGAATTGAGTTGGAATTTTGATGGGGATTGCATTGAATCTGTAGATTGCTTTCAGCAAGATGGCCATTTTTACTATATTAATCCTGCCAATCCATGAGCATGGGAGATATTTCCATCTTCTGAGGTCTTCTTCGATTTCTTTCTTCAGAGACTTGAAATTCTTGTCATACAGATCTTTCACATGTTTGGTTAGAGTCACAACAAGATACTTTATATTGTTTGTGACTATTGTGCAGGGTGTCGTTTCCCTAATTTCTTTCTCAGCCTGTTTGTCCTTTGAGTATAGGAAGGCTACTGATTTGTTTGAGTTAATTTTATATCCGGCCACTTTGCTGAAGTTGTTTATCAGCTATAGCAGTTCTTTGGTGGAGTTTTTCGGGTCACTTAAGTATACAATCATATCATCTGCAAATCGTGATACTTTGATTTCTTAATATCTCTTAACATCAATGGACTCAATTTCCCAATAAAAAGACATAGGCTAACAAACTGGATACATAAACAGGACCCAGCATTTTGCTGCATACAGGAAATGCACCTCAGTGTTAAAGACAAACACTACCTCAGAGTAAAGGGCTGGAAAAGAGTTTTCCAGGCAATTGGTCCCAAGAAACAGGCTGGAGTAGCCATTCTAATACCGGATAAAATTGACTTTCAACTAAAAGTCATCAAAAAAGAAAAGGAAGGACACTTCATACACATCAAAGGAAAAATCTACCAAGAAGAACTCTCAATTCTGAACATCTATGCTCTAAATGCCAAGGGCACCCACATTCATAAAAGAAACTTTACTAAAGCTCAAAGCACACAGTGCACCTCACACAATAATAGTGGGAGACTTCAACACCCCACTTTCATCAATGAACAGTTCTTGGAAACACAAACTAAACAGAGGCGCAGTGAAACTAGCAGAAGTTATGGACCAAATGAATTTAACAGATATTTATAGAACATTTTATCCTAAATCAAAAGAATATACCTTCTTCTCAGCACCTCATGGTACCTTTGCCAAAATTGGCCATATAATCAGTCACAAAACAAACCTCAACAGATATAAGAAGATTGAAATAATCCCATGCCACCTATCAGATCACTACAGATTAAGGCTGGTCTTCAATAGCAACAAAAACAACAGAAAGCCCATATACACATGGAAGCTGAACAACGCTCTACTCAATGATAACTTGATCAAGGAAGAAATAAAGAAAGAAATTAAAGACTTCCTAGAATTTAATGAAAATGAAAATACAACATACCCAAACTTATGGGACACAATGAAAGCAGTATTAAGAGGGAAGCTCATAGCTCTGAATGCCTCCAAAAAGAAACTGGAGGGAGCATACACTAGCAGCTTAACAGCACACCTGAAAGCTCTAGAACAAAAAGGAGCTAATACACACAGGAGGAGGAGACACCAGGAAATAATCAAACTCAGGGCTGAAATCAAGTAGAAATAAAAAGAACTATACAAAGAATCAACAAAACCAGGAGCTGGTTCTTTGAGAAAATTAACAAGATAGATAAACCCTTAACCAGATTAACCCAGAGGTCACAGAGACAGTGTCCAAATTAACAAAATCAGAAATGAAAAGGGAAATATAACAATAGAATCTGAGGAAAGTCAAAAAATCATCAGATCCTACTACAAAAGCCTATACTCTACAAAATTGGAAAATCTGGATGAAATGGACAATTTTCTAGACAGATATCAAATACCAAAATAAGTCAGGATCAGATAAACAATTTAAACAGTCCCATAACCCCTAAAGAAATACAAGAAGTCATTAAAAGTCTCCCAACCAAAAAAAGCCCAGGACCAGATGGTTCAGTGTAGAATTCTATCAGAGCTTCAAGGAAGACCTAATACCAATACTCTTTAAACTATTCCACAAAATAGAAACAGAAGGAACACTACCCAATTCATTCTATGAGATTACAGTTACACTGATATCAAGACCTCACAAAAACCCAGCAAAGAAAGAAAACTTCAGACCAATTTCCCCTATGAATATCGATGCAAAAATACTCAATAAAATTCTCGCAAACAGAATTCAAGAACACATCAAAATGGTCATTCATCACAATCAAGTAGCCTTCATCCCAGGGATGCAGGGATGTTTCAATACCTGGAAATCCATCAATGTAATCCACTACATAAATAAACTCAATGACAAAAACCACATGGTCATTTCATTAGATGCTGAAAAAGCATTTAACAATATTCAGAATCCCTTCATCATAAAAGTCTTGGAAAGATCACGAATTCAAGACCCATACCTAAGCATAGTAAAAGCAATATACAGAAAACCAGAAGCCAACATTAAACTAAATGGAGAGAAACTTGAAGCAATCCCACTAAAATCAGGGACTAGACAAGGCTGTCCACTCTCTCCCTATCTATTCATATAGTACTTGAAGTTCTAGCTACAGCAATTAGACAACAAAAGGAGATCAAAGGGATACAAATTGGAAAGGAAGAAATCAAAATATAGTAAAATCTTTAACCCCAGCTATTGGAAGCCTGGGACAAAAGGATGTGATTTCAAGGCTATCAGATGCTGTGGTGAGACACTGTCACAAAAACAAACAAACAAAAAGAAACAATAAAATTTAAAGAAATGTGTGCAAAGTCTTTATGTTGATATCTACAAGATATTTTTTAAGAATAGCATCTCTCTCTCTCTCTCTCTCTCTCTCTCTCTCTCTCTCTTTCTCTGCATGTTTGTGTGCATGTGTGTGCATGTGTGTTTGTGTGTGTGTGTGTATAAGTGTCATGGTGTCCATATGAAGGTCAGAGGATGGCTTTCAGAAACCAGTTCTCTCCTTTGACCTTACACGTTCTGAGGATCAAACTTATACTGTGTGACAAATGTCTTTACCTGCTGTGTGGTTAAGATGGCCCTACAAGTCATTTTCTTGTTTTCTATAAGCTGAAAAAAGAAAAGGAAGAGTTAAATGATTAGAGATGAATGAGACTGAAAGCTCAGAAGACTCACTGTCCATAGGTAATAAATTACTTATAAAAATAGTGAATGGATTTATTATCACCGAATCAAATACCTTAAGGTTTTTAATATACATTGACGAGTACAGTCTAACAGTTATATGAACAGGGGGATGAACTAGAATAGCAAAGTCATTTGGAGAAAGAGCAGTTGAGATACACGATAGACAAAGATTAATACTGAGCACCTTACTGGTTGTAATTAAATCTTTTGTAGAGATTTTTTTTATCAAGGCTCTTTGATTTGGGATTTATTGGAAACTTTCACAGTAATTAATATTTAAAATTTTTTTCAAATGCTTTTTCTGCATCATTTCATATGATAGTTATAGAAGCCAAAGCTCATGGGTTTGGTAATTGATTAATTCTTGATAGAGGACTCCAATTTTGTTTTTTAATTTCTAGTAATGTGTTTGTTAGATTTTGGTATCAAATTCATACTAACCTCTTAACGTCTGCTGTTACTTGACAAAATTTTCATTGCATTGCTATGTGATACATAATATTTATATATTGTGATACTATATGTATATATATATACATACACCCCGCATATATATATATTACATATATATATACACACACACACATATATATACAATACACATATGCACACACACATACATATACACAATGCTTATCAGACATGATTAAATATAAATAAATATCCAAGGACAGAGCCGTAGAAATGAGCACCTATACAAGAACTGACTTTCTGAGGATCCTAATTCTCGCTGCCCTGACAGGATACAGACTAGAAGCACTTTGTCTGTGTCTCTAATCAGAACCTCTGAGGATTCCACCTTAGGGGAGCACAAACTTGGCAGCCATCTTCATGGAAGCACCTTCTCCAGGGATGGAGCATGTATTGATTTGTTCCCAGCCATCCAAGCTTGACCAGAGAGAGCAACATGCCTCACTCTAAATGTTTTCTAGGGAGAAAAGACCCTTCCCTTCTCAGCTTCAAGTGTGGGTTTCTCAAGACCCAGCCTCAAACATGGCACCAGCAGAGACAGAACTTCCCTAAAGACATCTGATATCAGCCAAGAGCACCCAGGTAAGGGGGCTAGGGAAGCAGCAAAGGACACCCTCCCTGCAACAGCAGGCAGATTCCCATGGACTTGATCTCATGCAATGATGTTTAAAGAAAGAACTTTACTCAATCTCTCTGAATCTGACCAAGTTCAGAGGAGGAAAGCTTCTCATTCCACTATGTACTTGCCTTGTTCCACCATGAACTGCTCTGCACTAGGAACACAGTGGAAGCTGCAATATGGGTAGACGAACAGAAGAACACAGCCAAGTTTATCAGGTTAGGACCAGTACTACAGGCTGTTAAATAACTTGTTGAGAAGCATGGGGGGTGGGGGGAGACAGAGACAGACAGACAGAGAGACAGACAGAGACAGAGACAGACTGAATGTTATTATTTTATCTTGACCTTCATATTTGTTCTGTGTTGACCCTCTTGGGTATGCAGTTTTCTAGTGAAGGTGTCTCACTGTGTGGCTGCTCAGATGCTACTGAAACCCAACAGTGGTGTGTTGACTCTGGCTGGAGTCCAGAGACAAAGCAGACTTTAAGGTTCAGGGTCTCAAGTACCCTGTGATGCAAGCACATCTGCACATCTGCACACCTGACATCTCAGATACACCTCCCCTCCCATACACACACACACTCCCATGACTCAGAGAGGTTAATGGAGCAAAAAAGATGCACATTTAGATTTAAAATGTTAGGTTAGAGAAATCCCTAAGGTTCTTTTTGACACTCTTGGTGGAAGCCTAAGTGGAAGTGAGATAGAAATTCAAAAGCAGGAGGGTAAGAGTCAAAGTAAGGGGTGTCCGTGCATGACCTACTATGATGAACTTGTGTCCTGCGGAAACTGTACACTTAGGGCTTGACCTATGATATGCTAGTACTGCTCCCAGCAACTCACCATCTCAAGTTCCATCTCTCAATGCACAGCATATGAAAATATACAAAAACTGCAGCTTAACATTCTCAGGATTGATCTTTAGCTGTGGTCCTGCCCTACTGGAACAAGCATAGCACTGCACCTCTCTTTCTATGTCTTTGATGGGAAACTGTCTCCTGGAGACTAGAACATTAACATCTCCAGTCAAAAGACTCACTTGTTTGGCCTTTTGGACTACCCATAATTCCCTCTCCTAGCTCTCTGTTTTTATAGTTCACTGACCCAGTGACCCCTGGGAAGCATATTCTAGCTTTGTAAACATTAATATGTGTGTGGTATACATGTATGTTAGTAAGTGTGCGTGCACGTGTGCTGTAGCACTCATATAGAAATCTGCTGCTCATTTAACCATGAGAATACTGGGACAAAAGATGTGCACTGTGGTGTGGAGTTTTACATGGGCTCTGAGGATTTGAACTCTGGTCTCCACGCTAGCCTGGCAGTGCTTTACCCACTGAGCCATCTCTCTAGACCATGCCCTAGCTTTGTTTATTTGCTTATTACATTGTTCTACATCCATTGCAATGTCGTGGAAGTTAACTTGGATTTCACATCTCAGCACTTTGCTTAGTTTCACCCGTATAGAAGCAGTCCACTTCCCAGTCCCTACAATATGCACATCTTATAGCCAATGTTATCACTTTCCTATATTATGTTCTGTCCCTGAAGTCAGGCTATTTCACATGATAGTTGCTGCCCATCTCCCTTCTCTGTCCCCAGGCCTTTGATCACCTCAGGGATGACTCTTCACCCCTTCCCAGATTGAAATGCCTTGCACTGCTCCATGGGCATTGCTGTCCCGATATTTTCCTGACCTCCTTCCCAGGTGATTTCTTAGCCTTGGGATTGTCTTTTGAGATATACATAAATTTTTATTTTATCCACCTGTAAAATATTGTTTCCAATAGAAAACACTCTTAGAACCATCTTCAGAGTGCAGAAAGGAGAGGGACATAGCACACATGAGTCTGGCCAGCAGCTCAGGGCAGCAGAAAAAGCACTGTGAGATATGGTGAAGACATCTTAGTAGCAGATAAAATGCTGAGGACCAACTACCAGGCAGACTTGTCAAAGCCCACTGACTTTCCAAATTACGAGAAAATAGAAAGCCACAGCAAAACCTTCAGGTTTGTATATGACAGTTAGTAGTGCTTTTTCTTTTGATTAAAATTCAATAAATGGTAGCTAATATAACCTAAAAATAGCTGGGGATGTGGTAACTGTCTATAGTCCCAACCAGTTGGATATTGAGACAGGAGGATTATTTGAGCCTAGACATTTTTGGTCAGACAAAAGAACTTGTGAGAAGTGTGTGTGTGTGTGTGTGTGTGTGTGTGTGTGTGTGTACTTGTGGTGTGTGTGTGTGTGTGTGTTTCATGGTATGTGCATGTTGCACATGGTGTGTGTTCATGGATGCATATGTGTTTGTGCTTGTGTGTATATATACACCCATATGTGTATATGTATAGCACAGAGTACAAGACCATTGTTTGAACCCTCATTAATATTGATCAGCAAATTTTGATAAATCACTTGGATGTCCACTTCTCAGTTTCCTTTTATATACAGTAGAATATATTATGTCAGTTCCTAGACTGAGTTAACTATTGTATAAAATGTACATACATATATAATATAATATAATATAATATATAAGTAATCAAACAAGAGCAGAACCAATAAAACTACAGTCATTAGAATTCAATCCTCTCAAAATGGACCACTCTTTTGCTACAAAAATACACTGTGAGGCAATTTACTAGCAGTAAATTCTCATCCAGTGAGTAAATAGTTCCAAACTTTATTTTCTTCCAAGTGTTGGTGAATATAATTTCACTGTATGATCTCTCTTTCTTCTACAAAGACATGGATAGTCCCAATCAGACAGCTACAGAATTTCTCCTCCTGGGATTCTCTGGAAAGTCAGAGCAGGAAGAGGTTGTCTTTGGAATGTTCCGGGGTATGTACGTGGTCTCCGTCTCTGGGAACCTTCTCACCATCCTGGCCATCAGCTGTAACTCTCATCTCCACACACCCATGTACTTCTTCTCGGCCAACCTCTCCAGTGTCAACATCTGCTTTTCCTCAGTCACCATCCCCAAGGCTCTGGTGAACCACGTGTTGGGAAGCAAGACCATCTCTTACACAGAGCGTATGGCCCAAATGTACTTCTTGTTCATATTTGGCAATATGGATGGCTTCCTCCTGAGTGTGATGGCTTATGACCGCTATATGGCCATCTGTCACCCGCTCCACTACACCATGATGATGAGGCCCAGATTCTGTGTCCTCCTGGTGGCCATATCATGGACCATCACAAACCTGCATGCTCTATTGCACATTCTCCTCATGGTTCAACTCACCTTCTGTTCCTACAATGCTGTGCACCACTTCTTCTGTGACCCCTATCTTATCCTGAAGCTCTCTTGTTCTGATACCTTTATCAATGATGTTGCAGCTTTCACTGAGGGTCCCTTGATATTCCTGACACCATTTATTTGCATTGTTGTTTCTTATGCCTACATCTACGCTAAGGTCTTGAAGATGCCCTCTGCTCATGGGATAAGGAAAGCCCTGTCCACGTGTGGGTCTCACCTCACTGTGGTCTGCCTCTTCTATGGGGCGATCCTGGGGGTCTATATGCATCCTTCTTCCTCCTACTTACTACAGGACACAGTGGCCTCTGTTATCTTCACAGTGGTGACACCCATGGTCAACCCTTTCATCTATAGCATGAGGAATCGTGACATCAAAGGAGCCCTAAGAAAGATAATTCTCAGATCCTAGAATTTGACGTTTCTAGAGCTGAGAGGACTCCTAGACATCATGTATTTCTTCAGTTTTATAAACAAGGATCCAGACTAGTTCAATGCTCAGTATGACTGTGCCTGGGGTGAGTGACAGATAATTGATATTAGGCTTTTAAATTGGATGCTGCCACATATACTCTGTCAAACAGTTCAAAAGTTATCTTTTCAAAGGGATAATTCCAAGATTCTCATTTTACAGACAAAACCAAACCAAAACAAACCAAAACAAAAACAAAAAAGTCCCACAAACCCTGAGAACATTTGAATTTACTCTGATTTGTGATGTGTTAAACATTTTCCTAAGACACTAGCTGCCACAATGATTAGGGGAGAGATGATCGAGTCATCTGCCTCTATGGCCTCAGAGAAGTAGATCTATGGTTAATCTAGCAAATTACCCACAGAATGTTTAGTTCACCCATGCTGGACAACTAGAAGTTGTTGGTTATAGGATTTTCTATGTTCAGAGCCTCTGGTGGCTGTGGTGTTGGTAATTTCCCTTTGTCGCAGCTTTGGATCCCTCTCCTACATTCCCCAGCTCAAAACACCATCTATTGCATTCTCTTCTCACCTAACATTTCTGGGTTTCATTCATCAGCATGAGCACTGCCTGAGGACGTACTCTTGGTGATGATTAGGAGCTACCAGGAAGCCTTGGGAAGTGGCTGTGCTCACCCATAAAATTCTTGATGTCCCTTCAACTTTCAATGTGTCTGTCTAGAGTTTCTGCAGTGCTGAGGGGCAACGAGACTTGAATTGATGTCAGGTTTATTGTAGTGGGTTGGTCTGGTACTACTATGTGTTCAAATGCTAAATATTGGCCCCCAAGATCTGGTTCCCTGTGATGAGGAGATCTTCAGGGAAGAGGAGACCTTTAAGTACACCAATGATGCTATGTAACCTTGCTCTCCAAGTTAATTGGTCAATAAAAGGTTAAAGACTCTGATTGGACAGTAGACAGAAGTAGGTGGGTTTTCAGTTACCTGGCTAGGGCTTACAGATAGAGAAAGAAAGGACACAGAGGGTAGAGGAGGCCACCATGAGAGGACCAAGAGCACATGGCCAGGAAATACAGCAAGTAGCAAGGGACATGGCTGAAGTGTAAGTTATAATAGCTTTAAAACCTGCCCAACCTAGGCTTATAGCTTATAATTAAAATACCTGGGTTGTGTCTTTTATATGAGCTAGCAAGAATTTATCATTCATTTTACAGATTATAATTGGATCCCAGGAGTTTAGAGTCCAACTTTACTCTAGCCTATGGGCCAAGGTGTCCAGAGCTCCAGCCCTCTTCTAAAGTGTACTAAACTCCAGGTGCCCACAATGTCAGTTGTCATGTTCCTTCCTCATGTCCAGATACATCTGCCCTCCATCTCCTGGGATGGGGTAGTGGTCAGTCTTCAGGGGTTCTCCCTTAGTGGCCTCTGGCTCTTCTCTTCTCCTCCCCACAAGTCTCCTGGCTTATAGACCCTTGCTAGCATCACCATTAGCTCCTTCCAGAATGTCCTGCATCTGACTTCAGTGATCTTGATCCTGGTCTCGGTGCTTTCTTTCTCCTCCGTGCATATCTCTTTCCTACACACAGGCTCTATTTGTTCCTCCTCAGGCATCAACAGGGTCCTGTCACCCAACTCTCACAGAAACAGAGGCAAAGTAAAAATATTCCTTCTTCATGTAGAAAAGCCTTATGTTGAGTTGGCCTCAGGATTCCTCACTAAACTCTTCCCCTGGCCCCCAGGAGCTCAGATTATAGTACCAACAGGTTCCAGGTGGCTCTTAGAACCGACTACAATCTCCACCAAGTCTCCTCTATTCTGGTGGTAGGAATGTCTCCTCCCATGTTTGTCACTACAACATACAATGGCCTTTGTAAAAATAATGTTGGAATCAGAGTCCTGGACCACATAGTTACTATGGTGGTTTAGATGAGAATGTCCCTTAAAGGCTCTGATATTTGAACACGTGGCCACCATCTGGTGGTGCTATTTGTAGGGTTTAGAAGGAGTGGCCTTGCTGGAGGAAGTGTGTTGGTGAGGGCTATGTGAGCCTTCTAGTTCATTGTCTCTGCATCATGCTTGCCTTTGAAGATAAGTTCTCAGCTTTTGCATCCTGCAGCTTGCTGCTATGCTTCTCTGTTGTGATGGACTCTCATTCCTTTGTAACCATCGGCAAAAATAAATTCTCTTCTCTACATTGTCTTGGTTATGATGTTTTTCTCAGCCTTTCAGTAATGGCACAGCTTCTTCCTGCTCTCCATACTGTCTGTTCTGAACACCCCAGAATTTCTCAGCTGAGTAAGCTGAGGGCTGTCAGTCAGGGAAGTCTCCTGAGTCTATTAACCTCAAGGATCACCTTTTGGTCACTAGAAGCACCACTGGGTGTCTGGAGTTTGAAGGTCAGTATTTTATCTGTTCCTATCCTTGACGTTACCAGTTCTGCTCACTCTGGCTGAGATAAGGGCCACAAGTAGACAATTTTAAAAAGTAGGACTTCGAAGAGGCTTTTATTGAGGATTACAGCCCAGCATAGAGGTGGGTGTACACGAGAGAAGCCTGCCTGACAGTGAAGCTAAAACTAATGTGGAAACTTCTGGTTCTTTGGAAAGTTAGTTATGTCAAGTGATATATTGCTGGGGCACACAGATGAAGGATGTCTTGCTAAAGCGAACACATGAAAGACTGTTTTCCCAAAGCAGACACAGGTAAAAGGGTGTTTGGATACAGCAAATGTATGAAAGGACCGGTGATGAAGGAATATAAATATGACCCCACAGACAGTGGGAGACGAGCACTAAGCACTGGTTTGGTTTGCTCCACCTCACTATTCTTCGCTAAAGACACACATGTATTGATTTGCCTTACATAGTACTGTTGAGCTCAACTTGTGATAATGCTGCCATTGAGAGAAACTCACCCAAGAACTGCTCGTTAGGTTCCTGTGGCATTTTGCTGCCTCCGAGGCCTTGCCTTAGGCCAGTTGGCAAGCCTGGTGGTTTCTTCAAGATTGAACTACAGCGGCCTGGTATCTGATTGCTGAAAGGAGCAGACTGTAGCTGCGGGTTGGTGCCTGGGTCTGCCTGCCTAGAGGACTGGTCTGAACTGCAGAGAAAGAAGATCAAGTTCACCTCCAAAGAATTATTGCTAAACAGGTCCACTTCCCCCATATCCTCGTAACTTTTCTCTTCCACTACCTCTCCTGGATAGTGGACTAGAGGAGAGGTTGAACCCTTATTAAAAGTAGGTTGCAAAAAAATTTACACCTACAAAAAACCATGTCGCATCTCTAGCTAGAAGATTGCTGTGGAACATGTATACACAGCTTCTAGACTCTACCAGTAGCAGCTTCTCCTATGTTGACTCTAGTTCCACCAATTACAGGCCCTGTGTGTGCAGTCTATCTTCAGTTAATCATGAGCTCGATGCTGAGTTTCCAGCCCCTGGCAGATGTGCTCTCCTGAGATTGGAGTAAGAACAACTGTATCTCTGAGGCAAGGTCACCCAGAACTCATTGAAGTTTGTCATGGCCACCAAGAACTGTCCCACAGCCAGCATCAGTTGTCTGGAATAGTCATGACTAAAGCATGGTCTCCAAGAAGTTCTGACTTCAGCAGCTAGTCTCAGCTACATAACAATTTTGAGGCCAGTCTTGGATACATGAAGCCCTGTTTTCAACTAACTAACTAACTAACCAACTATCTAAATAAATAAATAAATAAATAGTAATTGTTTGATGGACAGCTCTTCTTCAAGATACCTGGGCAGAAGGGCAGGATCTGACAGCTGCCAAACAAAGGATTAAAACAGTTCAATTCTCAAGAACCTAGCTATCCTGGCTAGTTTTATCTCAGTTTAACACAAACTAGAGTCAACTGAAAGGAGCAAACCTCAACTGAGAAAATGCCTCCATATTATCCAGCTATAATATCTTTTCTTAAAGATATTTTTATTCTCTGAGAATTTCATACAATGTATCTTGACCACATACACCCTTACTCTTACCCGAATCCTTCCAGGATCTCCCCCTCCTCCCCACGACCCCCCAACTTCATATCTTCACTTTAGTTTGTTTTAATAACCACAGAGTCCAATTTGTGCTGCCCATATACTCCTGAGTATGGAGTGTCTGTATTTTCTTAGTATTGACTGGGGAGAGCCCAGTCCATGGTGGATGGTGCCATCCTTGGGTCCTGGGTTCTATAAGAAAGCAGGCTGAGCAAATCTTAAGCAAGACAGTAAGCAGTCCTGCCATGGTTTCTGCAACAGCTCCTGCCTCCAGGATCATGCCCTATTTGAGTTCCTATCCAGACTTCCTTCAATGATAAACAGTGCTGTGGAAGTGTAAGCTGAATAAACCCTTTCTCGCCCAAGTTTCTTTGGTCATGGTGTTTCATCACAGTGACAGTAGTCCTAAGACACTAAGTTAACTAAAGGAAAGCAAATATTAAAGAGTGACTACAGTAGAGGCCTACTGAACATCATTGCTGTCTGTAGCTATATAACAGGACCTCATGCTCAGGCAAAGCTTTTGAGAGAGTTGGGCTTTTCTATCTGAGGCAATGGGAAATTGAGAAATAATAGACAACAAAACTTAGAGCCATGGAAATTAGAATCTAGGGAGCTCAAGCCCTGCAAAGCCATTGTGGGATTTAAGAAGTTTCACTGAATTCTGGACCCAGAGAAACAGCAGCTGAAAGAGCTGTCTGCAGAGCCCAGGAATTTATTTGGTTGTTTCTGGGGTTGAGTCTTCTTGTGTTTTCCATGCTAGGTTAAAACTCTTGGCTTCAGCAAGCCTCCTGCCTTGGGATACTGAATACCTAGGACTACTGGTGTCTGAGCTTCAAAAGTTGGATGTGAATGATACTTATCTTATGGTATAAAGACAAATGTTGAGAGTATAGTTAGTTAAGAATTATGTAGGTTTAATAGTGTTGGTTGTAGGTTCTCCTCTAAGAATCATGATCTCACCAGCTGTGGGTAGTTGGTTAGGTTTCAAGTACCAGGCATGATTTTCCTTTTTTTTTTTTTTTTTGGTTTGGTTTTTCGAGACAGGCTTTCTCTGTGTAGCCCTGGCTGTCCTAGAACTCACTCTGTAGTGAGTTCTCACCAGGCTGGTCTAGAACTCAGAAATGATTTTCCTTTTTGTGAGCAGATCCTGAGTCCAATTTAGAAAGCTGCTGGTTACTGCCAAGGTAAGTATGTCACTATTGCATCCTAGGGATATTTGTGTTATTAAGGTCACTCCTCCTTACAACAGAGGAGATCAGCACAGAAAACCACAACTGATCAAAATGCCTAGTAGTGGAGCCTAGCTAAAATGGATACCCTTACAAAACAACTCCTGTGTCCAAGGCTTAAGAAACATTGGGTAAGAGGGGACAGAATGTTTAAGAGCCAGAGGCCCAGGGAGTTTTCTGTGAGATGGTGTCTCCTGGGAGAGTCAGAAGCTACACCTATAAAGTTTCACATACATGGGTGCCTAAGCAGTAAGATGAATAAGGGCAACACCAACATATTTACCAAAGTGGACTAGGGAAAGCCCAGGAGACCTCACCCTATACAAAGAACTGCAGGCAACTAAGGGATGCTGAGAGCAGGAGAAATCGTCTTGCTCTGGGTGGAGCACTCCACTTGATTATCCAATACCAAATGGTCAGCCCTGAAAGCATGTGTCTTGTGTGTGTGTGTGTGTGTATACATATGTGTATAGTATATATACATATATAAAAATATAATATATGTGTAATTTAGAGAGCTGCTGTGTATGCATTTGTGTGTGTACATAAATGTAGATGCATGTAACAAAAATTAATGAAAAAAAAAAGAGGCCATGAATTGGAAGAGAGCAAGACGGTTTATATGGGAGAGTTTAGAGGGAGAAGAGAGAGGGGAAATAATCTAATTACATTATAATTTCCAAAGATAAAAGAATATTATTTAAGTTGAATGAGGAGGAAGATAGAGGATTAAGAGGAAGAAAATTCAATGAAGTTATTAAAAGATCCAGAGACAAAGAGGAAGCCACTCTCTAGCCACATGTGCACCTTACAAGTTTTCTTTGAAACTCATTATTCACTAGAAAGCTGTATTGGTGCCCACTGCATGCTGGTTAATTCTACACAAACGTCTTCATTTTCACTCTTCTTTACATGAACGCCCACTTCTGTGCATCTCTCTATCTTCTTGAATTATTTCTCACCAGCTCCCTGCACAGGGAGACACAGAGAGAGATTACTCCAGAGGTGTAGGTCCTAGCTGTCTGTGTGTGAGGAACTCATGAGTAATAAGAACAAGGTCCCACGTGGGGTCCCTGGTGCCCTCATCCCTCAGAGACAGACCCTGTACCAAAGGTTCATCTTGCTCCCTGGTGGCAGCCACATTGTCTGGTGACTTACCTCCTAGGATCTGAGTTAATAGAGACTTGGCCCAGAGCCTTTCTTTCCTCAGCCTCCTTCTTGTCTCCTGGGAGACTCTGCACACTCCTTTCCACACACACTTCCTGTTTACTACTAATTAGCCTTTGGGGAATCACCTCTTGGTGTACCAATTAAACAACTTAACAAAAGTTCAGAATGAGCTCAGTGAATGTTGAAACAAACGGTCATCTCTCAACCTTGCACAGTTCCCCAGACACTGCTCTCCCAGAGGGACCTGGGAAGCTGCCACATCAGGGCCACTGGAGTCTCATGGAATCACTTCCCTTACACATGTGCACCAAGACTATAAGCCTACAAGGCCTATGTCTGTTACAAGCAGAAGAAGCCTCCCTGCCACAGACTGGCTATTACAACCTTCTAGAAATTATTGTTCTGTGGTAGTTTGACTCCTGGTGCTTCAGAGCAAGGGCAAAGCTTTCTGGAACTTTCTTTCACTCAAAGTCAATGGGTATTCAGTAAATGACATTATTCTGGGCATTGCCTTTCTGCCACATGGGCCTTGGAAGATGAGCTTTGTCTACTTCCTGAGCTCTGAGTCCTGATGAACCTGGATGTCTAGACTGAGTCCTCACATATATATCTAAAACTGTTTTCAAACACCTGCCAAGTGTCTGCCCTGAGGTGTGTGTGTGTGTGTGTGTGTGTGTGTGTGTGTGTACCACAGGTAGTAGACGGAAAGTGGCTGATAAAATCCAGGGGCATCTTGTTCTGTAGAAAGGGAGTGATTTCCAAGAAGTGGGAAGGAAAGAGGGAAGGGGACAGGGAGAAGGTGTGAAGGAAAAAAGACCAGAGAAAAGACATGAGGGCTAAGGCATCCCAAAAGACACAGCAGCCACAACAAAGGTGCTCCCCATGGCTAACAGACAGAGTATGGCAGGCCGAGCATTTCTAGTCAAAAATCTGAAATTTTAACTTTCCTCCCAAACCTGAAACTTTTCAAATGCCAACATGATACAGAAATCCTTCAGGTGACCTTGTGTTATCTGAAACAGGCACACTAAAAACACTGTATAAAATTACCTCAGGCTGCATTTACATATATAGGGATCCATGAAACAAATATGATGTTTAGACTGGATCCCAGTCCCATGGCACTTCATTATGTATATGCAAATATTTCAAGATTTGAAGAATTTGAATCACCAAACACTTCTGATCCCAAGCACGTTGGGAGAGGGATGTTCGGTGTCATTGTGACTCAAAGTAGGAAATAAGAATGAGTTAAGTCCATCCTGATGAAGGCAAGCAATGGAATCAACAAGTGAACAGGGGAGAGGAAACAAGGTCTTCCAGCAGATGTCCTGTTAGGGTCAGTGCCATACCTGTCCATCTAGAGTGTGGAGCTCAGTCCTCTCCTCTCCCTTGGAAGGCAGCTGGGCTGAGCGACTTGCAGCCAAAGGACAGATTACTGAAGGGGAAATGATAAAAGGCTCTCCTTGCCAAGCAACAAAGTTTGACATTATCAGTGATAACTCACGCTGATACCATATATCCCTATCATGGCATGATTGTGTGAGGAAATAAAATCCCACAGAGGTAACTCTCCCCCAAGTCATAATGATACCATAATTATGAAGTTAGCAAACCCCACATAGAATAATACTGGACAAAATTGTCTGCCCGAGATTTCTCAAAACAATTAAGAATGTGAAAGATAGAAATTATTACAGACAAAAGGAAAATCCAAAAGTTTTGGGGATTAATTGTCCCTTGTTTTGAAATAGGCCTTTTTTTCACTGTACATATGTGTTTTCTTTAAATATAAATAAATGAGCAAAAATTAAATATCAACACAGATTTATACATAGCTATAGAATCAAACTAATACACAAAATGTACATTTATTTCCATTTAGATATTAACACACATTATAAGGTTATTTTTTTGGATATTTACTTTATTTACATTTCAAATGTTTTCCCCTTTCCAGGTTTCCCCTTTGGAAACCCCCTATGCCATCCTCCCTCCCCCTGCCTCTATGAGGGTGCTCTCCTACCCACCCACCCACTCCTGTCTTCCCTCCCTAGCATTCACTACACTGGGTCATCTAACACCCACAGGCCTAAGGGCCTCTCCTCCCCCTGATGGCTGACAAGGCCCTTCTCTGCCACATGTGTGGCCAGCACCATGGGTTTCTCCATGTGTATTTTTTGGTTGGGGGTCCAGTCTCCAGGAGCTCCGGGGAATCTGGCCAGTTGACACTGTTGCTCCCTCCATGCATTATAAGGTTTTTATAATCAAATCCAGGAGCAGTCTAAAAGTTCTGCAGATTAGAATAGAAAGTTCAGAAATACACAAAGATGCAAAATGGTGGAACAGTTATCTCCAGGGTCTTTTGCTCAAAATAACCATCAAAAATAGAAAGCCATCAGAGAAAAACTGAAAACGAGAGAAGGGACTTCTTGTATAGAGAAAGTGATCCTCAGTAAAGACCAACCATGGTTTCTCATCAGAAACCATGAAGGCCGGACGAAGTGGACAGCATATTTGTAGGCTGACAGACCTAGTGATGGATGTCTGTACTCCCTGTACTAGGAGGTCAAGATAGGTGTTTCATGAGGTTTAGCTCAGCCTAGGCTACATAAGGAGTTCCAGGTCACTGCCAGCTCCTTAGCAAGACACAATCTTTAAAATACAAAAGTAAATAAACAAACAAGCTAAAAGAAAACAAAACCTTAGAATTATTTATTGGAAACAACTATTCTTCCAGAATGAAGAAAAAATTGAGATGTTTCTGGATTAGCAGAAGCTGAGGAGTGCACTTTCAGTAAATTTGTGCCATATATAGTAAAAGGAAAATTTTAGGCTAAAATGAAAGAGTACTAGACATTGATGGTGGTAAACACACAGGCCGATGATTATTGTACTTGGGTCAACAATTCTCCCTTTCTATGTGATTCAAAAAGCCAATGCATAAAATAATAATTATAAATTGATATTAGTTGTCATACAATATATAAAGATGTAATATGTGATCTTGAAAAAAAGGGTAGAGGGCTAATATCCAATGTATACAAAGAACTCAAGAAGCTAGCTTGATAACCCTATCAAAAAATGGGGAAGAGAGCTAAACAGAGAATTCTCAACTGAGGAAACTCAAATGGCCGAGAAGCACCTAAAGAAATGTTCAACATCCTTAGTCACCAGGCAAATGCAAATCAAAACAACCCTGAGATTTCACCTCACACCAGTCAGAATGGCTAAGATCAAAAACTCAGGTGACAGCAGATGTTGGCGAGGATGTGGAGAAAGAGGAACACTCCTCCATTGCTGGTGGGAATGCAAGTTGATACAACCTCTCTGGAAATCAGTTTGGCGGACCCTCAGAAAAATGAACATAATACTACCTGAGGACCCAGCTATTCCACTCCTGGGCATATGCCCAGAAGATGCTCCAACATATAATAAAGACCCATGTTCCACTATGTTCGTAGCAGCCATATTTATAATAGCCAGAAGCTGGAATTAACCCAGATGTCCCTCCACAGAGGAATGGATACAAAAAATGTGGTACATTTACACAATGGAATACTACTCAGCAATTAAAAACAATGGCTTCATGAAATTTGCAGACAAATGGATGGATCTTGAAAATATCATCCTGAGCGAGGTAACGCAGTCACAAAAGAATGAACATGTACTCACTGTTAAGTGGTTATTAGCCTAAGAGTTCAAAATACCTAAGAGTCACTTCACAGCAACAATAGGGCTGAGTGGGAGGTCCCAGATGGAGGACTTGGAGAAGGGACTGAAGGAGCTGAGGGAGTTTGCATCCCCAGGAAGGCAACAACTGTGGCAACTGGCCTGACTTCCCAATGCTCCCGGACACTGGAGCACCAACCAAAGAATACACATGGAGGGACCCATGGTGCTGGCCACATATGCGGCAGAGGAGGGTCTTGTTAGCCATCAGGGGGAGGAGAGGTCCTTGTGCCTGAGGGTATTAGATCCCCCAGTATAGGAGAATGCCAAGGAGGGAAGAGGAAAGTGGGTAGGTGGGTGAGGGAATACCCCAATAGAGGCAGGGGAGGGGGGAGGGAATAGGGAGGTTCCAAAGGGGAGATCTGGAAAGGGGAAAACATTTGAAATGTAAATAAAGTAGAAAATAAAGAAAGAAAGAAAAAAGAAAAAAAGGGGAGAGACAGAGACACATATGAACTCATTGGAACCCAAGATATTGAATCTTAATAATATCTTTAATTGAATCCTGGTTTTACTCAGGCAAGGCTGTTAAAAGACTAAGATGTTAATTATGGCTTCCAACATAATCGTCAAGAAACCAACTTAAAATACATAGAAAAAGGGAAGAGAGAATCAAAGTTGAATGAAACAAAAAAGAACCAACTGAATAAGAAAACTTGACAGTAAGAAAAATTGAGAAAGAAAGGTTAAGGCATGGGAAATAAACAACTTAATGGCACAGGGAAACCCTTCTTGGATGGTGAGCCTATTAAGTATAAATGAATTAAATTATTTTTGATAAGCAGAGATGCATTTCAAAACTATCCTCCCACACCGAAGTTCTCACATGCATCTGCAATCAAACAGTGTGTATGTAGAGGGAGACAGCATGTAGTAAGGAACTTGTTAGGAAGAAGGGTGTGGGGTGGGGAGGTGGGGGTGGGGAGGTGTGTCACTGTGGGTGTGGGCTTTAAGACTCTTATCCTAGCTCTCTGGAAGCCAGTATTCTGCTAGAAGCTTTCAGATGAAGATGTAGAACCCCCAGCTCCTCCTGCACCTTGCCTGCCTGGATGCTGCCATGTTGCCATAGCATGCCATGTTGGTGATAATGGACTGAACCTCTGAACCTGTAAGCCAGCCCCAATTAAATGTTGTCCTTATAAGAGTTGCCTTGGTCATGGTGTCTGTTCACAGCAGTAAAACCTTAACTAGGACACAGTGCATCCTCTTCTCTGACCCTCCTCTTACTGGCTTGTCGAAGAACAACAAAGAAAAGAGAGGCAGGGCAGTCATGTCTGTACCAGTGTTTCATAAGAATTGATTTCAGGACAATATTTTCAGTGTTCAGACAGAATGTAAACAGTGAGCACTTAGTACTGGTCCCTAGTGGGAACCTCCAAGGAATGGGCCCTGGGGGTGCCCCAGTGTGTTAGTCGTTGTCATGGCAACCTTGATCTCCAGGGATGGTGAGTCTATTTAAATTACTTACCGGAGCTTGACCATAGAGGGCCATGCATCTCTTTCTAGATGTTCTCCAGCAGTGAATGTCCTATAAATGAATTGGCCCAAATCTAGAGTCAAGCATGGAATCCACACAGATGGGAATTGTGTGAAAGCTCATGCCAGGCACAATCACTCTTTCTGTCTATGGATCAGGATGTAGAACTTTCAGTTACTTCTCCAGCAATGGCAGGGAAACTATGGCTTAGTGACTCATGGGGACCAGGAAGGAGAAAGTTCACCTGTGCAAGTAATATTTACTCCCACCACCAACATGTTCATTCTGTCCAGGGATCTAGTCCATAACTGAAAGAATCCTTTTCTGGCTAATTACAAGTAGTTTTCATACTGCTTTCATATATGATGCTGTGGTGCTGTGGTGCTGTGATGATGCTGTGATGCTGTGATGCTATGATGCTGTGGTGCTGTGATGATGCTGTGATGCTGTGATGATGCTATGATGCTGTGGTACTGTGATGATGCTGTGATGCTGTGATGCTGTAGTGCTGTGATGCTGTGATGCTGTAGTGCTGTGATGCTGTGATGCTATGATGATGCTGTGGTGCTGTGATGATGCTATGATGTTGTGGTGCTTTGATGATGCTGTGATGATGCTGTGGTGTTGTGGCACCATGATGCTTTGGTGTTGGGCTGTGATCCTCTGATGGTCCATCTTTATATTCAAGTTCAATGGACTCCACATGGAAACATACCTCTGAGCATGTCTACTACATATATGTTTCCAGAAAGATTTAACTGAGCGGATACCTAACCTGAATGTGGGAGCCATGATCCCAGGTGAGCTTAGCACCAGCATCCACCTCTCTCTCTGCTTCCTGACTGTGGTTGTAATGTGACCAGCTGCCTCATACAGCCACCACTATTGCATTTCTCTATGGTTGACTGTGTCCCCTCAAACCATGAGCCAGAACAAACTGTTCTATAAGCTCCTTTCATCACACATTTTGTCACAGCAATAAAAAGAGACACAGATGAAGAGCTGGTCCCAGTCCAGTTACCATTCCATGAAGTTCTATACCTCTTGGGTGTCAGCCAAATCTCCCAACTTTTGGGGGGGGGTCATTTCACCCAACTTCAAATACAGACTAGTTAGGTCCATTGCCAATTAGGATCTGTGTTCTTCATCTCTCTCCTCATATTTTGATAAGAGTATATAAATGAGCACAGAATATTTAGAAAGGGCGTGGCCAATGTCTTTAGAGACTCTACGGGGTCCCACACCACTAAGACTTGAATTCTCTTTAAAAGTTCCCTACTTTGAATACATCATTGACCTGCAGTAGGGACAATCTCCCCCTTCTTTTGTAAGTCCTTAGGGAGTCAGAGAAAGCAGGCAAACTCCCTCCTGAATCACCTGTAATAAGGCACTTTGGGATCCTCTCACTTCTAGACATCATAAAACGATCAACATGTATGAAATGAAACTATGTTCCAGCCCACAGGAAGGCAAACTGTTCTTCCAGGAGCCCAGGTACAGCACCCTCATCACAGAGCAGTGAGAACACAGCAAGCTGCCACCTACACAGAGGTAGCCATTGTTGGTCAGCTTTTGCCTTAATCTCTCTCAGGTTCATGGCACTTGCTCTCATGTGTGGCAACAGTCAGGAGTGAAGAAGGTAAGAAATTGGCATGTGGGGGAAATCTTGATACATTTTAGTTGTCTGGATAATAATTTGGATGCTGTTTCTTTTTTTCTCTTTTCTTTTTTTCTTTTCTTTTTTTTTCTTTTTTTCTTTTTTCTTTTTTTGGTTTTTCGAGACAGGGTTTCTCTGTGTAGCCCCTGGCTGTCCTGGAACTCACTCTGTAGACCAGGCTGGCCTCAAACTCAGAAATCTGCCTGTCTCTGCCTCCCAAGTGCTGGGATTAAAGGGTGCGCCACCATTGCCCGGTTTGGATGGTGTTTCCTAGTGGCTTGAGAGCACTATGCCTCACCAACTCTACAACAAGTAGAAAATGTGTATTTGATCATCCCTGGAAAAGGTGCAGTGGTCCTATTATGTCCACACTCACCCAGGTAACTTCAGACAAAAGTTCCCCCAGATTTACTTTGTATTCTGCACAATGACTTTGTAAAGTGTGCTTCAAACCACCACACATAAGACAGCAGGGCCGCCCTAAGCCCCCAATCTATAGAGGTTTTAAACATCAGAGTGGAAAGGAAGTAGACCTCTTTGGGCTGATGAGGGATCCCACCTCTGGTGGGAGCCATGTGAATGAAGCATCAGATATGTTTCAGCAAGGACTTCCATAGCTGGCAGGTAGAACCACTCATGTCCCCTCCCAGGACCCCTGCCAAACTCCTCTGCTCAGGTGGGGAGTCATGGAATATCAGTTTGCTTCCAGGAAGACAAGAGGGTGTCAGGGCCAGCATCTAGAGAAAGGAATTCAGACCAGCTCAGACAGTTGGGTAAGATGAGGGTAGCTGGGATTGGGGAGTTGTTCTGTCACCTATGACACCTAGGTCTGGGGCAAGCATGCTACAGGAATAGACTGGGGTCTTGAGCCTGGGTTTCCAGGTTCCTATGTCCTTGTATAAAATTATGGACAGAGACATGTGCATGGTAACAAAAGAGGAGACAATCTGGTGAAGGAGAAAGGCACTTCCAAGTGGGACAATGGGCTGGGCTGGTGAAACCTCAAAGGCTCAAGATGGCAGGTAAACTGAAACATTTGCACAAAGCATGGTTTTCCGCGCATGCTCCATTTCTTGTCAGCCCTGGGGTGCTCATTGCCCTTGCTTTGTTTCATTTGATAAACTTCTGTGGTGCTAAGACTCAAACCCAGTGCCTTGTGCATGCAAGGACAGTACTTAACCACAGGATGATCCCTCGGTCCTCTAGATGCCTATCCCTCCTCCCTATTCTCCTGTCACTGTCCCCTTGGTCACATTGCAACTCTACTCACTGTGGGAAGGGCCTGATATTCCGTACTGTGTTCTCTTAGTGTTCTGTGTGGTAGTGACTCTGATCAAATAAAGTGTGGAAAAGCCTGGTAGCTGTAACACTTGACTTCCATTTTCCAGGATGGAGTCAGGCGCTGTAAACACACCCTCCCCTGTTTCTCACTATAGTCCCCCACACAGGGTGATGGGGGAAACCAAGAAGAGTCTTCTGTTCAATTTCTAGATTTAACCAGGACCTAGGATGGAATCAGGAGCACCAGCCTCCTCTGCCTGTGTCCGCCCCAATTTCCTCTTGAGTGTCAGAGTTCAGAGGATGGGATGAGCAGAGCAGGAGAGGCTTCCACTCAAAATCTAAGATTCTGAGCAACCAGACAGGGAGCCAGTGTTTCTCTTGAGATTATTAAATGATGTAGGTAATGCTAACTTTCAAATAAAATATTTTTAAATTGTTTTTTATCATGTGATATTCTCCACACGTTTTCCCTGTAAGACAATCACCATGTACCTGAGACTCTTAATAATTTTCAATACATCTCAATTATTTCTTCCTTGTCTTTCTTACTCATTCTTCCTGCCTTCCCTCCCTTCCTCTCTCCCTCCCTGTCTTCCTCCTTTGCTTCCTTCCTTCCTTCCTTCCTTCCTTCCTTCCAGCTCCTCTTCCTTCCTCCCTTCCTTCCTGCCTGTCTCTCTACCTGTGTGTATGTGTATGTATGTGTATGTATGTGTATGTATGAATGCACTTTTGAGACAGGGTGTCTTTTATTCCCAGGTTGGTCTCCAGTTATATAGTCAAGGATGACCTTGAATTCCTGACCTTCCTGCGTCCACCTCCAGAGTGCTGGAATCACAGGTATGCACCACCACTCCTGGTTTGTGCTGTGCTAGAGTTCAAAGCCAGAACCTCATGGATGCTAGGCTAGTGCTCCACTGAGCTGAAGCCCCACCCATCCTACCAGGGTTCAAAGCAGGAACCTCAGGGACACTGGGCAAGCACTCCACAGAGCTGCAGCCCTGCCCATCCCCACTCCTTGGAACATGTCAGTTGTGAGTCTCTTTGGAGTCTTCTGGAACACATTGGTATTCAGAGGGCAGGGTCTGGTCCCGATTATCTAGTTGTCTGACAGGGACCACACAGCACACTGCATGTGTACCTTCACAATGCTTGAGTGAGCACCTGAAAAAGAACCTCTTGCTTCTGCCATTTCACGTTAAGTCTTAATGAAAGTAAAATGTGTTCTTTAAGAATTCAAACTCTATGGGCAG
Source organism: Rhynchomys soricoides (assembly GCA_019843965.1). Classification (NCBI taxonomy): domain Eukaryota; kingdom Metazoa; phylum Chordata; class Mammalia; order Rodentia; family Muridae; genus Rhynchomys; species Rhynchomys soricoides. The sequence continues at coordinate 98,722 of JADRCH010000166.1, read as the reverse complement.
TGGTGGCGCACGCCTTTAATCCCAGCACTTGGGAGGCAGAGGCAGGCGGATTTCTAAGTTCGAGGCCAGCCTGATCTACAGAGTGAGTTCCAGGACAGCCAGGGCTACTCAGAGAAACCCTGTCTCAAAAAATAAAAAATAAAAAAAATAAAAAGAATTCAAACTCTGGGATGGCTGCTATCTCAGTACCAGGAGGTGGAAGCAGAGTTCAGGAGTTCAGGGTTATCTCCTGCTATATAGCAAGTTCAGGGCCACCCTGGACTACATCGAACCCTGTATCTAACAGCAACAGCAACAAAACCGCCAAGAAAGAACCCCTTACATGTTTTTTCTGTTTCAAGTGATAAAGGTGAATGGTCTATATCTAATACTGCCTTTCCGTAACAGACAGAGCTCTCTTTTCATCTCAGCTTTTAGAACTGCTTCAGAGTCTCCTCCACCCAGAGCACCAGGCAGCTTCTGGAAAAGGTAACAGGCAGGAAGTGTATACACTGTGGACATTTTCTCCGGTGACTCCAGGGTCAGGTTAGCAGGGGACCATGGTGATCAGAACTGACTACCTGGATCAGAGAATGTTTGCTCTGCTGCCTGGGGAGTCCCCTAACTCTGCTGTGCCCCCTAGTCTACTGGGGACATTTATAAACTTACAACAGAGGAAAGCTCTTAAGGGACACAAAGGAAGTCAGTCTAGAGAGCTGTCACAGGGCATTTTCTAAAGCATAGTGGTTTTTCACTGATTATTCACATTTCCATCTGACTAACTGATGCCCTATGAGAATGAGAGGGTGATTGTTCTCAGACTAAGATTTTTTGAGAGTCAGAAATCAAGATTTCCTATGAATTTTTTAAACTATCAACCTGTGTGAAATGTTTTGCAGAACATTAAAAATCTGAATTTCTCAGCTTCCGTTGCTGCAAATAACATCTGAGGCAGTCTACTTACAGAGATGGAAGGTTGATTTGAACTCATGATTTTAGAGGGGCTTCGCTCCAGAGTCAACTGGGTCCTTAGTTTGTGGCCTGTGGTGAGGCAGCACATGCTGGTAGAAGTGTGTGATGTAAGAAAGCCATGTATGTTGTGGCCAGGACAAGAAAGCGGAGAGGGAATGGGCTGGGGTCTCCTCAAGCACACAACCCAGTGGCCAGAAGACCCACCAACATTTCAACTCCAAAACGTTGTATCTATCAAATCAATCTATCCATCTATCCATCTATCTATCCATCTATCCATCCTTCCACCCATCTGTCAATTTATCTATCTATCTATCTATCTATCATCTATCTATCATCTATGTATCTCTCACCTATCTATCATTTATCTAACTACCTATCCATCATCTATCTACCCATCTATCATCTACCTATCATCTATGCATCTATCTATCATCTATCAATCAGTCAAGTCCATCTATTTTTGTGTGTATGGGTGTTTTGCCTGCCATTTATGTAGTATACCACCTGTGTAAAGTACCCACAGAGGGCAGAAGAGGGCGTCATATCCCCTAAAACTGGAGATAACATGTTGTGAGCTGCCAAGAGCAGCCATCACTCTTATCCAGCCCAGGTGTGGCTCCTGGCCCATGCTCTACTTCTTCAAATTTTCACCACCTCCCAGCAGATCACCCTGGAAACCACAGCAACATAGAAGCCTTCCGAGAACAGTACAGACACAAGCTCAAAGAAATACACTTGGAGGTGAGATCTGGCTGGTAGAAACTAGTTTACCCATCTCTGATCTCAGGAGTCCCAGACCCTGTGTTACTTGGAGTCTGTATATGCCACCCTCTTTCACGGTGTCACAGAAGAAACCATGACCTTAGAATTGTCAACACTGGCCCTGGCTGACCACTGCCAGCGTCAGCTCTCAATTCTAATTATGTAGGACTGCATCTCGTGCCTTAAATGTTAATTTTATTATAAATTTATTATAAATTTTTTAATTTTTAAAAACACTTGTGTGGGGGAAATATGTTCAGGCTGCATGTGCTTTTGGAAGCCAGAAGAGGGCACTAGATCCCCTGGAGCTGGAGCCACAGGCGGTTGGGTTGTGAACCTCCTGCATTTGGGTGCTGGGAACCATACTCTGGACCTCTGAAAGAGAAAGAAGCACTCTTAACCACTCAGCCATCTCTCTGGCTCACTCAGTTTTATTTCTTAAATGGACTGCTTAATTACAACCAGACATTTCTATTGCGGCTGCATTTTTATGTTGCTGGGTTTTAGTGTGCAAACCCTTTTAGTGTTTGTGAACATTCTTTCCTTTGACTACTTTCTTGGGTACCTACTATGTGCCACTGTTCCCAGCACTGAACACTGACTGAAACAGATGTGTCTCTGTTCTGGGTAATGTATAACCTCATGCAAACATTCCATATGGAATGAAGAAAAGAATTTGCATAGAGATGTAAGCAAGGAGCTTGTACAATGAGGAACACCTGATTGAAACTGCATAGACAGGGGCCAGCAAGGTGACTCAGAAGGTTAGTCCTGACTGTGTGTCTTAATTAGTGACTGATGCGAGAGTGCCTATCCCAATGTAGGTGAGGCCATCCATGGACTGGTGGCCCTGAGTCTATAACGAAGCAGGCTGAACATGCTAGTAAGCAGCACCCCTTCATGGCTTCTGCATCTGCCATAGTTAGGGTTACTATTTCTGTAATGAAACACCATGACCAACACAACTTGGGGAGGTAAGGGTTTATATGGTTTAGACTTCCACATCACTTTTCATCATTGGAGGAAGTCAGGACAGGAACACAAACAGGGCAGCAACCTGGAGGCAGGAGCTGATGCCATGGAAGAGTGCTGCTTTCTGGCTTGCTCCCCTTGGTTTGCTGAGCCTGCTTTCTTATCGAACCCAGGACCCCTAACCCAGGGATGGTACCACCCACAATGTCCCACATCCCCTATCAAGCACGAATTAAGAAAATGCCCTATATACCTGACTGCAGCCTGATCTAATGGATGACTATTCTCAATTATAACTCTCTCCTCTCCTATGTCCTCAACTTGTGTAAAGTTTATATAAAACTAGCCAACACACTGTTTAAGCTTGATCATCTAAACTCCATCCCTAGAACAAATGGTAGAAAGAACTGACTCATTAGTGTTCTCCTGTGATCTACACACACACACACACACACACACACACACACACACACACACACACAGGGGGGGGGGTCTGGTAGAAAACCAATACTTATGAACTATGGCCTAATTCTGAACTCAGTGAGTTCCATTGTCCAGCCTGTCCCCTCCAGTAGCCTCAGCCTCTGGAAGATGTCCAAGGGGACAGAGAATGAGACTGGAGTCAGCGAGTTTCTCCTGCTTGGCATAACCAATGACATTCAGAAGCAACAAATCCTCTTCTGGGCTTTCCTGTGCATGTACCTGGTCACAGTGGCTGGGAACACAGTCATCTTGCTGGCCATCAGCTCTGACCCCCGATTGCACACCCCCATGTACTTCTTCCTTGCCAACCTTTCCTTTGTGGACATCTGCTTTACCACCAATCTCATCCCCAGGTTCCTGGCTGGCCACATGGCTGGAACAGGGACCATCTCTTATGCCCACTGCCTGACTCAGATGTACTTTCTAATTTCCTTTGCCAATGTGGACACCTTTCTACTGGCTGCCATGGCCATGGACAGGTTCGTGGCCATCTGCTACCCACTACAGTACCACACCATCATTACCCCCAAGCTCTGTGTGGGGCTGGCAGCCATTGTGTGGATATGCTCTGGCCTCATCTCTCTAGTGCACACACTCCTCATGAGCAGACTGACCTTCTGCTCCTTGATTCCAGAGATCTCTCACTTCTACTGTGATGCTTACCTGCTCATGAAGTTGGCCTGTTCAGACACAAGAGTCAATCAACATGTCTTCCTGGGAGCTGTGGTCTTCTTTGTAGCCCCCTGCATTCTCATTGTGTTCTCTTATGTCCGAATTGCTGTGGCGGTCTTCCAGATACCCTCCGCCAAGGGCAGGCACAAGGCATTTTCCACGTGTAGCTCACACTTGTCCGTGGTCATCCTGTTCTATGGGACAGTTCTGGGGATCTATATACGACCTCCAGATTCCTTCTCCACCCAGGACACAGTAGCCACCATCATGTATACTGTGGTTACTCCCATGTTGAACCCCTTTATTTACAGCCTGAGGAACAAGGACATGAAGGAGACAGTGGCAAGGCTCCTCAACAGGGGTTCCAAGTCCTCTTAGCATGGTGCATATCAGCTTGGTGCCAGGGTGTCTAAGAAAGACCTGGGCTCTGACCTTGGATGTCACCTCCACCATCTTGTCCTGCTCAGCCACTCAGACTGTTTTTCGAAAAGAAAGAACATCCAGAAATTAGACCAGAATTTCACTATTATTAGAAAAGACACTTGAATCTCAGCTCCAGGGAACAGAAAATCCTGATTATATTTAGTTAAAAATACAAGAGTTTAAGAGTATCATTATTTCCATAATGACAGATCCAGAGTAGAAAAAGCAAAGTAGAAATGATATTCCATCCAGACCTCTCCTCCACTGCCCCCAGGAGCACACAATGACCCCAAAAGTTTGCAAGGTGACTGCTAGGGCACCAGACATCTTGTAACAGATGAGTAGAGGAAAGACAATGAGGGCTTCTCAGGGGCTTTCTCAGAAGCTTCACTTGTCACCTTTTGGCCACATGGCCATGCCCCTTAGAGCAGCCTGTGGTAGACAGCTGCTGTGGCTTTGGTCATTACTGCTTATCCAGCCTTTTATTGGTTAGAGTTAGACTCATTGCAGCTCAAAGCAGAGCAGGAATCCCTTAGGGAAAAAGAGGAAAGGGGCTGGAGTGATGGCTCAGCAGAAAAGAGCACTGACTGCTCTTCCAAAGGTCCTGAGTTCAATTCCCAGCAACCAAATGGTGGTTCACAACCATCTGTAATGGGATTTGGTGCCCTCTTCTGGCATTTCTGAAGACAGTTACAATGCACCCATAAATACATTAAACTAATTTTTTTAAAAAAAAAAGAAAAGAAAAGAAACAGAAGAAAAGAAAACAAGGGTCAGACAAGCAGGGAGAGGGCTGGCCACACACCCAATCTTGTGTTGCCATGGTAACAAGCATGGAGCCCCACTGCTCTCAGGAGTACAAACATGTTTCAGAGGTGGACACCCTCTAGATTGACTGTATGTGAAAACACAAGCTACATATGAGACCCTACACTCTTAAGGCTGAACCCCTCAGTCCTAACCCTGAGTAAAATATCTCTAGACCGAGGTAAAAAGCACAAGAAAAAGAACTTAGGGTCTTGTGACAGCCTGCCGCAGCCCTATGCGTGCAAGTGTCCACGGAGGACAAAAGAGGGTGTTGGATCCCCGAGAACTGGAGTTACAAGTGGTTGTAAACCACATGACTTGGGAACTGGGAAATGATCTTGGATCTTCTGGAAGAGCAGCAGGTGCTCTTGAGAGTTCATGAAACCAACTTATTTTTAAAGAAATAAATTTCATCTGCTGATTTCTTCTCTGTAGGGAAAAATTGTAGTATTAAAATTTTGCTATAATATTGATATTTGCTAATGTCAAAATTCAACACCATGTTCTAAATAAAACAAAAGAAGCAATAAAGCATTCTAGTAAAACATCAATACAATATTAAAACAGCAAGTTTTAATTTGTTCCTTTTTTGAGATGGTATTTAGGTATATAACCAAAGTTAACCTAAAACTAGTAATCCTACTGCCTCAGCCTCCTGAGTCTTGGGATTACAGAGAGGTATCGCCATGCCAGCCAAAACAGAAAATAGTTGTCTACAGTATGTGAAACATATATTTCTAGGTGTGCTATCAAGGGCTAAATAAACATATTTTTTGATATTTACTTCTTGAGTTTCTATTAATTGTGTGTCTTTATTTTCTGTATCTTCTTATGTTTTGACATTTTGGCATTGGGGGGCTCTCTGTGATGAGAAAGGGAACCCCTTCACCCTAATTCAAAGAGGATGATGGCTTTTATATCACAACTAATTGAGAAGCCAGAGAACCTCAACATCAGCCTTGTATACTCTCACCTAATAATCCTAGGTCTGGTATCAGGCAGTAGGGGTTCTAAGCCCTAGAGCACATAAGGATTATCCAAACCAACCAGTCCAAGCCTGTGTGAGTCACCTTTTCACTTCTACCTGCAGAATCCACAACAGACTCTCACCCCTGTTTCCCTGAACCCTCTGAGCAACCCTGGGCTTCCCTGTGTGGTCCACACCTACTGCTGCTGGATTCTGTGAGTGTAGAAACCTTGTGGCAACCACTTCTATGCCTGCATGGCTTACCATGTAAGCAGCTGTGGGGAGATGGCTCAGCATTGCTGCCAGTTGTCAGAGGAGTTTTCTTCCTCCTTAGAGACCTTCACTCCATAAAAGCTATGCAAACAGGCTGTTGAGAACCAGCCGGAACAAACCAGTTTGATGGTTCAATCACAAGGGCCCTTAGGAAAAGGATATCACACACCAAAGACACAGGTGTCTTAGCAAACACTCACGAAGCTACTTTGTTTATATCATTGCAACCAGGTTCAAATGTTCAGCAGAGTTTCAAAATTAATGTTTTTAAAACATAAAAAAGATAGCGATTACTTATTTCTCTCATTCCTTTTTTGTAAATAAAATCATAAAGTGGGAACAACCTACATTCCATCCCTGAGACCCATGTGGTAGAAGGAAAAAACTGGTCTAAGAATTGTCTCCTGACACTGAAATCTTAAAAAATAAATAAAATAAAAAAGCAGGGATGTTCATCCCATGTGACATCTCTTAAAGTAAGAGCACCCCACAAACCTAGAGTGTTGAGACAGGCCCTCAGACTTTAAGTCAAACTGGGGTTAATGGAGTGCAAGTTAAAAAAGTAGCCACTGGGTCTGAGAGATGACTCAGCCAGTAGAGATGATTGCAGCAAAACCCTGACAACTGGAGATCTGCCTTCAGACCCCAGGGTGGAGGAAGAGAGCTGACTTCCAGAAGTCAGCTCTGACCTCTACATGGGTGGTGCTGCAGACACATGCGTACAGCCATGCACACACAACATATGACACACATACACATGAAAATAACAAAGTATTTTTCAAGTGTGAAAATTAAATCTCCCTCCTTCCTTCATTTCCTCTGTTGTGTCACATGTACATATATGATTTTACATATCTGTTTTAGATCTAAGAGTCACAAATGGAAGAAAGTGCACAGTATTTCCCTTTCTGAATTGGACCGATTTCACTTAGCATGCCTCACTCCGGTTGCATCTATTTTGCTGCAGAAAATATAACTTCATTCCTCTTTGTGGCTGAGGAAAGGTCACAGTTCATGTACACCACATTTTCCTATTCTGTCCTCAGCTGATGGGCATCCAAGCTCTCTGTAACTTCACTCTTGGAAACAGTAATCGTGAGTGTGGTGGGTTGACTTGGAGTCTTTGCTGAGATGGAAAAGCACAGAAGAGCTCCCCTCCATCAGCCTCCACAGACTGCTGCATTGAAGGGAAGACTCCCTCCATTCAGGCCTGCTGGCCACTCCTGCTTTTCTGGAGGTGTATCGACTCTTGATGGTATTATACAGATTCATAGTCAAAGGGTAGACTGTAATCCCAGACCTCGGGAGGCTGAGGCAGGAGGACCACTGAAAATGCAAAGTCTAGCCTGGGCTACAAGGTGAGTTCTTAGGCTGCCTAGACAGACCCTGTCTGAGAAAAAGAAGAGGGGAAATAGTTTTCCTTCCCTTTTTTTCTCAAGCCAGTGGTCTCTTCCTCTCTCTGGTGTCTGATTTTGGTACTGCAGGTCATTGTGTCCTGCCTCAATTCCTGATCCATGTTCTTAGACACTACACACACACACACAAAGACAGAAAGATACAGAGAGAGACAGAGACACAGAGACACGTACACAGAGAGACAGCCACACACTGAGAGACAGAGACAAAGAGAGACAGAGACACAGAGACAGACAGACAGGGGGTGAGAGAGTGTTGTGTCAAGGACCAGCCTTGGCTAGGTTTCCGTTCTGAGAGAAGGGGTGTCTGGAAACAGTGTAAACAAATGACTTGAGGTCAAATAGTGGGTCCAAGCTGTCGGCCTATGTTCTGCTCTAGATGGCTCTCTAATCAGCTCTCTGTAGATAGCTCTTGGCTCTGTAGTCTGGTGGAGATGGCTTTTCAGATTGCTCATGCTCTCTCTCTCTCTCTCTCTCTCTCTCTCTCT
>JADRCH010000166.1:14540-90406 GCA_019843965.1 Rhynchomys soricoides | reverse complement strand
TGTGTGTGTGTGTGTGTGTGTGTGTGCTCTGCTCTGCTCTAGACATCTTTTTCTCGCTACTCTAAAAGCTCTATGGCTGAGACAGCTAGCTTTCTGCCGGAGACAGATCTCTCTGCTAGTAAAAATTCTAAAAGCTCTCTGGATATCTCAAGGGCTTTCTGATCAAAGTCAGAAAAACTGCTTTAATAAAATTCTTGGATCTTCTAACTAAGTAAAAAATCGTGTTAGAAAAATTCTAAAGTAATTCTTGGGTTTTCTGATCAAAATAAAAAATCCAGAAAAATCCTGAAAAGGCTATGTTTGCTCTTCCGACAGCCTTCTCTGGATAGCTGAGAGAAAATATTATTAAAGACCAAGGTCAGAAATCCTGTAAGAAAAAATTCTAAAAGAGCTTTCTTTGCTCTCCAGAGATCTCCAGAGAGCTCAGCTATTGCGGGAAATATTAAAAGTGGACCAGCATGTTCCCGCGCTTGTGCTGTCAACTCTCTGCCCTGTCAGCCTGGCCAGCCATGCGTTGGTGGGCAATGGCAGACCTGTTTTATCTCGTGAAGACTCAGAGCTCCACGATCTCTCCGCCCAGCTCGCCAGGTTCCCCTGGCAGGTCACTACCACGCCAGCTCCATGCTTCAAATCCCCTACGGCCTTTGTGGTACACAACGGGCAAACCCACACTTTGACGCTGTACCTTTCTCTCTGGAACCCAGTCAAGTTTTCGAGGGAAGAAAAACACCACACAAGCTTAGCTCAGAAACAGTGGTAACTCAATCTCTGGGTGCAACAACTAAAACCTAATCTGGTTAACCTTATCAAAATCCAATTCCTACAGTAGTGCATCCTTGTGGATCCGCCATGATACTGGGAAACTCTAGCAGCTACATCTTGCCCTTATGCTATTCCCGTTCCAAACTCTCTCCTGCTTCTTTCTTCCTCCATCCAACTCACCCAGTGATTGGTCCGTTGTTTTCATTGGGGGAGGTTCACAAGAAGCCACCTGAGTTCGTGACTCATTCCTCATTCCAGACAGCCCCTCCCAGGAGAACAGAATTAACATAAAAATACAAGCAGCACAGAGCCAACCACAACACTCAGCTCTTGATAGAAAAAAGCATTCTAAAAAAGAACTGCAGTCTCTTTCTGCTAGCTCATCTCATGCAGACCAAAAGCCCAGCTTTTTATTTGCATGTCAATTCAATTATTTATTCTAGGTTCCTTCTGACCATCCCATGAATTAGCATTTCATGACCTTAGCCCCTTGAATCTTAGGAAAAGGATAACAAGTACATTTTTCTTTTCTTTATTTAACATTGTAAAAGATTTCAGAGATCTGCCTGCCTTTGTAAACTTAGCTGTGTGGGACCTTTACTCTGAGATTACCATTCTGATCACACCTGGACCTACATTAGCTCTGTCCCAGGCTTATTCAGAACTCAGGAATCTGCCTGCATTTGTAAGCATCGTCAGCAGCAGCAGCAGCAGCAACAACAACTTAGCTGGGTGGGAGTTTGCTACCACCAATTCCTAAATCTCCTTATCGCTTTCCTTAGGATCTTCCTGACAGGCTGGCTCACAGCGTAGCTGCCTCCATTCCTTTCGATCTGTGAAGCCCCTTATACAATTCATATTGCATCCTTATATTTTTGCACAGTTGAGAAATTATATATTTTCCAACTCATGTTTTGTAGAGTTCTTTCCCACAGCCTTAAGGGCTGTCCTGGAGGTCTCAACATTTGCCATTTTTCTGAGGCATTAGCCACACCTGTGACTCCTGAACTCATGTTGTCTCTGATTATCATGGTCATTAACGTTAACAAGGAGGACATTCTTTAGAGATATGTACATTATTATACAAACAAACCTTACTCCCACAGCAGACATGGATGCTCATGGAGGCCCATGACTACTGGCCTTGTCCCAGGGGTGAGAACCATGTTATTCTGTCCCTACTAAGGCCATGCTGTGTCCTTGCATAGACTGGACATGTCTGGGACAGTGTGATGAGAGGTGGGTGCTGAGGTCCAGGAAATTGCCACACAAACCGTACATACACCAATCTCAGTTAAGCAAGAATGGTTAGTTTATTGAACACACACCATAATACATGACTTCAGGTCCACAAGAAGCAAAAACCTCATTGCAGTACCGTCTGCTCTCAGGGTAGGCTTTTTATAGGAAAAACCAAGTTCAAAAGTTTAAAGGGCAAGGAGGGGAGCAGTTGACTTACTAGGCAAAGTATTATCAGCTAACCTTTAAGCTGATTGGTCCTGAGTAAGGTAAGGGGATTGGTGGATGGGTGGTGAACAGAGGATTTCAGAACATAAAGATAACAGAGCATAAGTATTATTATTATAACTTTTTGGCTTATTAGTAGCATTCTTCAGAGTCAGCCACAAAAGCACAGTGAGCAGGAAGGGCTGCCCAGTGGTCAGCTCTGACTCATGCCCTTTTAGACACAACAGTTCATATTGACCTTTGATCTGATGAATCCTGCATATAGCTTTGTGGTATTTCTTAAGATTAGCAAACCTCATACAGAACAAAACAGGGTATATGTCAATATGTTCTTGAGCCGAGTCACTTCTCTGTGTCAGTGACTGGTGCATGTTACAGGAGCAGTATGAAATAGCTGGCAGGCATGCAACAAAATGGCTACAGCTATTCGGCGGGTTGGTGTCAGACCACGACAATGAGACTATTGTATATGGCTGGACTAAGGAGTAGGATGATTACATACACACACATGGCAGCGTTATGTACAGCAGAACAAGGAGGCAGGTTTGGCTCTTCTTGTTAAGTGCGGTCTCGGAAGGGAAGCAGTCTCCAGCCTGTAAACATTTGGTGCTGGGAGAAAGCTACGGCGGACATTTTCTGCACACACTAACTTTCCCACTTGGAACAGAAAGTTTCGCCAACCCTCTGAGCCTCACCTGAGCAAGGTCTGCCACCCCCATGGGACTGAGACATTCAATGTGTACATATACAACTGTGCCCGTGTAGACAACACGCATCCACTCAGGGCTTCACACACGGGGCTTCCTCCACTCCCCACAGGGTGTAGGTTCCATTTTTCCTTTTTCCTCCCAAGAGAAAAGCCTCAGTTGAGGGTTTTTTTTCCAGTTACTGGGGGGAGGGGGCGGTATGTGGGAGGAACATGTGGAAGATTTTATTTGTGCTTACAAGGAAATTCCAACGTCTGCCGTGGGTCCCTGCCAACAGTTGGTTTTTTGACCGGTCAATAAAGAGCCAGCGGCCAATGGCTGGACAGTGGGACAAAGGCGGGACTTTGAGGATTCTTGGAGGGGAAAGGCAGGACGGAGAAGGAGAATCGCCAGGGCAGAAGGAAGGAAGATAATATAACCATAAGAACTATGTAAAACACTGAACCAACCACGTATGAATCAGGGAAAGGCTGCTGCAGGGGCCACTCCCTCGATTGGGTCTGGGGTAGTAGAGATAAAGTATAGATTTTAGAAAGTAATAACTCAAGAATATTGGAGGGGAGTGTGTTAGCCATCAGGAAGTTCAGGAGTGGCCCAGCCATTGAGCTATTTCAGGCATATTAAAATATAAGGCTGTGTGTGTGTGTGTGTGTGTGTGTGTGTGTGTGTGTGTGTGTGCGCGCGCGCGCGCGCGCGGGCGCGGGTGCGCGCTTCCATCCAAGATCCAGAGAATTTGGGGCAGCATGAAGCTTGTGGCCACCCACCTGGAGCTCAAAGAGCTTTAAAGACTTACTGCTTCAGGATCATGCAGTAGCCCCTGCAGCCTCTGCACTCCAGAGCTCTTAGCTGGTTTCTGGGGCATTCGCTGGGCTTTCTGCACCAGAAGTTGTTAAATCAGTATCTCTGGAGAGGCAGGAGCCCAGCTGTTTTCTGTTTTACTGCTTTGTTTCTAGAGTCTTTTTCCTTCCTTTGGCGATTTCCAAATTCATCACATCTCTCCACAGTTCTGCCAAGGATACTGAAGAATCCATTTAAAAGTTTCAGGCCATTAAGATGCTTCAACGAGTGACCATACTTGTCACCAAGCCCAATGACCTGAATCCAATTCCAGGACAAGCATGTTGGAAGGAGAGACCTTGTCATACACACAGAGAGACATCCACACAGAGACATGCGCAGTGGTGTTCAAATGCACATGTGCACATAAACAGATAAGTGTAATTTAAAAATTCTTCCTTTGTGTTACCATGGGCTGTTTTTCATGTTTCTGTTTGATTCTTCCTAATATTTCCATCACTAGTGAAATTACCTATTTGGTATTGTCTTGCAGCATCATTACAGTCATTATGAATTGATATTCTAATTAAGGTTATAATAGTTATTTATCTTCTACTCATAGCTTCAGCATCTGTCCATCTACAGCATGGTTAGAGACACTTTTGTTTCTTTAGACTGTGTTTTTTCTTCTCTTTTGTGCTCTATGTTTTGCTTGTTTGATTATTTTAAGTCCAGACATGTTATGTATAAATATATAACAGTAACATTAAAGTCAATTTTTGTTTTCTGTTTCATTTGTTTTTTACTTTGTTTTTAGTCATTTTTACTGTTACTGTTCATTTTATGTTCCTTTACTAGCTTCTTAAAATATATTTACTTTTATTTTATGTGTACAAGGATTTGCCTGACTGTACCTATGTGCACCATGGAAGTGCAGTGTCAAGAGAGGCCAGCAGAGGGTGTCAGAGCCTCTGGAACTAAAGTTAGAAGTGGAAGTTGGGAAGGGAACCTGTGTAATGTTAACTTTTTGGGTTCTGGGGTGTTTTTATATGGCTACAAATAAGAAGCCATTTTCTTCTTGGATGCAATCAAACTGTTTTGAAGCAGTTTGGCCCTCCCCAGTCCTGGTTTTAAGGTATGTTAGTGGGACTGGAGTGATTCTCAGGCCACTTCCTCCTCTGGGAAAACCATACTGCATACCATCCCAGTGCCCAAAAAAACTGTATGTAATTTGGTATTTTAGTTAGGGTTTTACTGCTGTGAACAGATACCATGAACAATGCAAGTCTTCCAAAGAACAACATTTAATTGGGGCTGGCTTACAAGTTCAGAGGTTCAGCCCATTATCATCAAGGTGGGAACATGGTGGCATCCAGGCAAGCATGATACAGGAGGAACTGAGAATTCTACATCTTCATCTGAAGGCTGCTAGCAGAATACTCACTTCCAAGCAGCTAGGATGAGGGTCTTAAAGTCCCTACCCACAGAGACACACCTACACCAACATGTCCACACCCACTCCAACAGGGCCACACCTTCTAATAGTGCCACTCCCTGGATGAGCATATATAAACCATCACAGTTGGGTATAGGCTTCACTCCTGACCCTCTGTCAACAGACCTGGTTCTTTCAGGTCAACCTTTCCTGAGCCTCATGTAGCTCTGACATGTGTCAGTCAATAGTCCACTAAGTACATAGATCCTCTGAAGATTCAGGAGTCTATTTCCAGTAATTCTGTTCTCACCACCAGCTCAAATCTAAAATACTGCAAAGAAAATAGTCCTATGGGAGGTGTGGCCATCCCCTGTGCTCCTAACTCTCCAGGGACTAAGACCGAGGGAACAAGATTTTGATGCCTCAACATTTTCCTTTGTTATGCATAATTTCACAAGTTATCAAAACTGCAAATCAATCAAACAAACAAACAAGCAAAGCCACTTCTCTCTTAAATAAGTAAAAGACTGAAAAGAAAATCCCAAGTGAGTACTGGCATCAGACACATATGATCATCAACCAATAATGAGAATTTGGATTGTAAATTCTCCCAGGGTATATCTAGGCCCCAGAGTCAATGCCTTAGTGTTGTTGTAAATGCTATTAATTAACTCTATTAATTCTTATCGTGACCCAGCCAGCCCCTAAAGTGGAAATGTCTGGTTTCTTTGGAAACTCAGTTATGTGAAAGGATGTTGTGCTGAAGCAGAGCAGACAAGTGAGAGGACTTGTGATGTTTAGAAAGAGTGCAAGAATGTGAAAAGAGGCCCTGGCATTGGTTCTCCTTGCATCATGTTGCTGATCTCCGCTTGTTGTGACTGCATAGAGAGTAGCTAGCCACAGAACTTCTCATGCTATTCTGGTGGCTTCTCTCCATTTCCATGGACTTGGGCTGATTGGCAGAGCCTTGTGGTTTCTTCTGGATTGAACTGCCATTGCTGATTAGTGAGTGGTGATTGCCCAGTGGGTTGGACTGCCACTGTAGATTCATGTTTGGTGTTTTGCTAGATGACTGGACTGCTGACAATGAGGATTGGAATCTCCCCCAAAGAACTATTTCTAAACAGGTCTATAACTCCCATTTCTTATTAACCTTTCTTTTTCACTTCGTCTAGTGAGTGATGGCCTAAAAGGAAGGCTGAAGCATTTAAGAACCCTCGTTAAAGTAGGTTTTGAAAAACCTAAGCCAACAAGCCTCCCAGTAATTGAGGCTGAGTCTTATCACTTATTTTAATCAGCTTAGCACAATTACTGGGTGATTATTCCTAATCTATTTTTATAAATGCTAGACTGGCTAATTCCTAGTTGTGCTCCCCACGTTACTTGCTTGGTCTCACCCCAGCTGCCCTTTTGCTCTATCAGCCTGTCCTCAGGGTAGACTTCTCCTGGCCATATGCTCATGGTCCATCCCATCTAATGGTGGCCTCCTCCTCTCTCCTTCTCCCATTCTCTCTCTCCTCGTGACCCCTCTCTGCTACTCCCCTGCCCCCTAAACAGGGTAACTGAAACCCTGTCTTCCTCTATTCTTCCCAGTGATTGGCTGTAGCCATTTTATCTAACCAATAGCTTTATATCAGGGAGCAAAGTTTACACAACAAAAGTCGATAACAAAGGTCTGTGTATGTGAGAATTGACTCATCTGAGGGCAACCAGATCCTGGGGTTCAGAATCTAGCATTTGTATACACAGCAACAGACCAACCCCAGACGCCTTAGGGGTTAGTGGACCAAGCAATTATGTTTCAAGAAATTGAAGAAAACAATCTCCAAAGATGTAGCTTCAAGGATGTTGAGAGAATAAAAAAGAAAACCTTAAAATAACATTAACGACTAGCAATAAAACTTTTTAGTTGAATGTATTGAAATAAATAAGCCTCAGTTAAGAGCTTTAAAAGTTACCAAACTGCAACAAATACATTGTGGCTTCAGTTGTAACCATAGCAGAAGTGCATGGTGACAGGTTAAGCTTGGATTCTCAGTGCTGTTACAAGAATCAAAACCCTAACCACTAATTTCTGCTCTGTGGCACCAAGAAATTTGGGGGGTGGGCTGGACTGTGCTGGGTGTACTTATCATTTTCTTATGACTGAAAATACTTACTTGCCTGGCCTGGGAGAGTCTGTCATTTCAGCTATCTAGGAGTCTGAAGCAAACTAATTCAAAGTTCAAGGCCACCTTTTGCAGAGTGAGTTCAAGGTTAGCCTGACCAACTTAATGAGACTCTATCTCAAAAGTTAAAAGAGGGCTGGTGGGTTTGTTGTTGTTGTTGTTTTATCTGTTTTTTTCTTCTATCTCTTGCTCCTGTAATGACAGCTCTGGGACTAATTATTTGTTATTAAATGCCTAGGCCATAGCTTTGGCTCATTCCCTGACTAGCTTGTAACTTATTTAATCCATTTGAACTATTCTGTGTTTACAACTTAGTTAGTTACCTGTTCTTCAGTCCCAGCCTGCTTCTTCAAGTTTCCTCATTCTCTCTCTCAGCATCTCTGCTTATTCTGTCAGTATTTCCCAGAATACTTTCTCTTCCTGCCAATGTCCCACCTCCTATTTCCTGCCTCAGCTCATTGGCCATAGTCTTTTTTATTGACAGATGATGCTTGTAAAGATTCTCTCTACAGGCTGAGGATGTGATTCAGTGGTAAAGGCTGTCTAGGCTGTTAGAGGCTCAGGTTCATTCTCCAGTACCACCATCAAGTTAATTAATATAAAATGTTTTACATGTATTTATTGTGCATATATGAATGTGTATGTGCCACAATGTATGTGCAGAGGTCAGAGAACAACTTGTGAGAGTCAGTCTCTCCTTTCTCTGTGTGAGTTTGAGAAGTCAGCTTGGGAACTTTGAGATATTCCACCAGGGTCTCCTCCCCCCTCCAAGCACATCAGCACCCCTCTCCTCCTAGAAGAAACAGGTTAGAGAGCACATAGGCTGGAAGGGAGGGGCTGATTAAGCCCCTGCTACCTCATTCTCTAAAGACCAATCAGTTTAAAAGTCACACTGTTGTGCCAATCACATTGTGCCTAATGGCAGCTGCTCTAAAATTTGTATATAAGGTCCCTGAACTGGATCCGCGAGGCCCGTCTTGGTATGCAGAGTGACCTCAGCATGCTGAATTAATAAATTCCTCTTGCATTTTGCATCAATTCCCGACTCCATGTGTTTACTCGGAGGGTCTCGGGTAAGTTAAGGCTTGCTAGAGTCTTACAAGTTCCTAGAATTGAACTCAGATCACCAGGCTTGGCAGTGAGTGATTTACCACTGAGCCTTCTTTTGGGCCCCCATAAATAAAAATTTCTAAAACAATTACCCATTGGCTATCCCTGTACTGTCTCTGTCCTGATTGTTATGGATTGTCAATTTTATTAGATTAAAGGGGTATCCAAGAGCTTAGTAAGGCACATATCTGGCTGTGTTTCTAAGCCTAATCCACAGAGGATTCGATCATAGGGGCTGTTACATAGATAATGACTGAGTCCATCGATAGACTCAGTCTTTCAACCGATTTTGGGGTGTTATGAACTGCAGAGGATGGGGCCTGGCTAGAAAAGATGGGCTTTCTAAGGATGTGTTTGAAGGGTCTATTTTGGCCCCACCCCTTCCTGTTAGCTCCTCCTCCTTGCTTCCTGGCTGCCTTCAGCTCCACAGCTTTCCACTTCCGTGTCCTTCTGTGATGTTCTGCCTTGCCATGAACCTACCCTCAGTGGAGTCAGCCAGGTGAGGACTTTAAACTTGTAAACCATGACCCCCAATTAGCTCTTTATTTAGACCCTTAAGTTATTCTTCTCAAGCGCATGTCTCAGCCACAAAAATACGTCTACCACAGTTCCTCCTCTCCTGAGTTGTTGCCTCAAACCTGTGTTTCATTCTCATCTGTCCAGGCTGCCAATCCTTCGCCTTACCATTCATTTGTTGTTTTTCTCATAATTAGATCCCTATCTAATTATGTTCATTACTTATTGCCTGGTTCTTGCCTTTTACAGAAAAAAAAGGTACTTCAGGACAATGTTGTTTGTTTTATTCACAGTTTTTCAAATGGCTCATAATAGGGCTTGGCACATGACTGTTAGAACACAGACTCTATAGCTGTCTTTCTCTTGTACTCTGACAAGTCAGACCACATGCTCCTCCAGTCTCTCTCTCTTTGGACTAAGAACTGATACAAGCAACCTGCAGTTACAGGCCATTGTGAGCAACCTGATATGAGTAGTGGGGACTGAACCTAAGTCCTCAGCAAGAGCAGCAAGGACTCTTAAAGCGCTGAGCACATCTCCAGCCCTACTAATACCATATAATAAAGCTCTTCTAAAGGGTACTTAACGTCAGCTTCCTTTCCACGAACCTGCAACATCTTTTATTATCTACCTAACAAGCAGGTGTTTGGTTCCCGGTGTCCACTCTCAGCTTCCAAGTAATCTGCGCATCAGATGAGTCCCAGACTAACCGAGGAACTTCAAATCCCAGAATCCCTGGGTCTCGAAGTGGACTACATTTCCCAGAGGCCTCCGCGTCCACTACCCTCGGACCCCAAGCTCTGACCCCCGTGAGTCTTCGCGGGTCTTAGGGTGTCTTTGACGAGCATCTGGGCCAAGGTCTCCGGGCAGAGTCTTCACGCGTGGCGGCTCGGAGCATGTGAGGCTCGGCGAGAGCCGGGGTGAAGGTAAGTGAAGACTCGATCTGTTCCGACGTCAGACAGGGGCTGGGCTGGGTTCGGCTCGGCGGCCTCCTGCTTGTCCCCTTCCCTGGAACGCGCGCTCCCAGTGGCCTCGGCCCTGGACTGCAAGTGACCCGCTTCCCACCGCCCGGGCATCGCCGATCCAGGCTATGTTTTCCATGCAGCCCTCTTGTTCCGGGCTACTGATCCCCTTTCTGGAGTTTTTTCTGGGATTCTGGAAATCGACCCCTTGACAGCAGCAGTGCAGTTGGATGGGCAGCGTGTTGAGGAGGAAGAACACCGTTCCAGCCCGTGGTCAGATCTGAGAGGGCGAAACCAGATGCGCCCCTACTGTGGCCGCACTCTGGCTTCAATTTCCTGCCAGATGGGGCCGGAAAGTGCCAGCTGAGATGTGGTGAACTGTCTTAAGGGTGTTCACATGGGGGCTCAGTGAGTGCCCTCTGTTATGAAGTACAGTGTCGCCCGAATCTTCTGGAAATCCACGAACAAGAAGACTGGTGACCTGTAGATTCTCTGATGCCCACCACTAGCTCCTGGTTCCCTCTCTACAGGCAGAAGAGCCAGGCTCAACTGATGGGACGCTTTTGGAGACGCTGCTTCTGAGGGATGCGAAGCAACAGGTGCTACTCCTTTCTTCTTTTCCTCCCCTCAGACCCTCCTTCATCTTCACCCATCTTTGGAAGAAAAACCTACAGAAAGAAGATGGCTCCTGAGCAAAGGGAATCGGTGTCTCAGGTAAGCGCCTTGCCATGTCACTTCTTAGCGGAAGTAGCGGGTTTTGTTTGGTTTTCCTTCTGACAGTTATCCACACAGTTCAGCCTTCACTGGGATTCAGAGCCTGTGCCCTCCTTGGAGGAGTTGGTCCTCCTTCCACAGGTGGTGGATTCTGTGGGGAGCACACCCTGTGTTCACAGCTCTAGTCTTCTCTATTTCTTGATAGACAGGCTATTGTTGCCTGGTGCCAGTCTGGTGTATGCCTACAAATTCCACAAGTAACATGTCAGGTGCCCTGGGACAGAACACACATACGTACTTGAGAAAATTCCTTTTTTTCTGGACCTGCTTCCCTCACTCGTCTGCGTTTCTTTCTCTGCCCTTACCAAGAAGGATTTTCTGTTTTCTCTCCTCGACAATCCTTGTACTGCTCCCCAATCCTTCTCCAGCCTGTGGTGGTTGGTTGTTTTGTGTTTTTTGTTTTTTGTTTTTTTTTTTTACCACTTTATGGGTTTTATGTTTTGCTTGTACAATTATGTAAAAGTTTTTCTTTTATTGTGTATGTATGTGTGCTGTGTGGATGCATGTGTATATGCTTATTCTCATGTACTTGGTCAAGTGTTTGGATGGTCGTATCTGTGTGTGAGGAAATGCATCTGCACATGTGGGTCAAAGCTGGGGGCTGTAGGGTGACTTCTCCCATGGCTTTCTAGACCTATGTTGAGTCAGGGTCTCTTACTTGAACTCAGAGCTCATTGAGTTGACTGTTCCTCACAGGTGTCAGTGACATTTGAAGATGTGGCTGTGCTCTTTACTCGGGATGAGTGGAAGAAGCTGGATCCCTCTCAGAGAAGCCTGTACCGTGAGGTGATGCTGGAGAACTACAGTAACCTGGCCTCGCTGGGTAAGGGAGTTCCCTGTGGGCATAGATTCAGAAGTGAGGCCTTAGCACCTCCTTCTCTGAATGGAGATTTCATTGTGAAGTCTTAGCAGAGTTTTGCCTTCAGGTCTTAGAAATGTGTCCTTATAAGTAAGTATTGACACATACTTCTTACATGTCTTAGGGTTTTACTGTGGCGAACAGACACCATGACCAAGGCAAGTCTTATAAAGGACAGCATTTAATTGGGGCTGGCTTACAGATTCAGAGGTTCAGTCCATCATCATTAAGGCGGGAGCATGGCAGCATCCAGGCAGGCATGGTGCAGGAGAAGCTGAGAGTTCTACATCTTCATCTGAAGGCTGCTAGTGGAAGACTGGCTGGGCATCCTCAGGCAGCTAGGAGGAAGGTCTCCAAGCCCACCCCCACAGTGACACACTTCCTCCAACAAGGCCACACCTTCTAATAGTGCCACTCCCTGGGATGAGCATATGCAAACCATCACATCACAGTAGCCCTGGAACTCCCCAAATGGAGTGGAGAGGTCATGGTAGTGAGAACACCTCTGCCCTTGGTATAAATATAACGCAAAGGTTCATGATCCAGGCATCTTGCCAGCCAGCAGTCATCCATGCTTACTTGGCTCATCTCTCAGCAGAGAGCTTTGTTCCATCTCTGGATCCTCTTTCCCATCACCTTTGCTAAAGGTCTGCATCATACTTGTTCTGCAAAGGGCCGTGTGGGGTAGAACGGTAAACATTTGAGGCTTAATTGATTTCTGCAACTTAAAAGATTGTCTCAGTCCTATGTGGTTGTCTGGATTCTAGTTAATGAGTTCATTTTGTCTACAAGCAGGATTCCCGTTTATCAAACCAAAGGTGATCTCCCTGCTGCAGCAGGGAGAGGATCCCTGGAAAGTGGAGAAAGAAGGCCCTGGAGGCTTCTCTCTTGGTGAGTACTTGGGCCCGGCAGTCTTTGCAGGCCCCAGTGTGGTGGATAAGGAGAGGGTACAGCTTAGAGTGTGGGTTGGGAAGTGCCTTCAGGTTCTCAGTCCACAAGAGGTGGTCAGGGGCTGGGATGGAGTTCAGTGGTGAGAACAACTGCCTGCAACACGTAAAGCCCTGGGTTCAGTTCCCAGATGCACGCACACATGCATGCATGCAGGCATGCACACACTCACCAGTGAAGCAAAGTAAACAAAACAACTCAATAAATTATGCATGAATTAGATAAGAGCAAGGGAGGGAAACTGAAATCTGGGCCCAGCTCTGTTATTCTCTCCTGATCATGTCTTGAATGAATTTCTTGGGATCCTTTTTCTTGTTGGTTGTTTCTGAGGAGGGCTTCATATTCAGAGCTTATTAAGAAGTACGGTATATTTAAGGGGTGATAAAGAACTCACTTAGGGTGAAGTTCGAAGTGTAAAGGAAACGGTGGGAAGACTATGTAGGGATCCTGGAACAATTGCCCTGGTGCTTTTCTGAGAGCTGTGTCCTGGCCGTGGGCAGGTGTACACATCGGAACTACAATTGGCCACTGTGGACTCTTGGTTCACTCTGGGGAAGCTGGTTCTAATCAGAAACAATTCAAAGGTCTCTTAGTTAATCAGCTGAAGAGACTGTGCTATGTCCTTGTTCTGGCAGCCACCATCACAGGGATAGACAGCTCCAGAGAGTGTCAAGGAGTGAGGCAGCTTTCAGAGCACTGTGGAGATTAGGTTGAAAGAAAATTGCCTGCACAGAGAGAAGGGTGAGGAGGCAATAATGTACCCTTTAAAAATGAGCCTGGGAAAAGCATCTTTATTTGCATATAATGCCTTAAATTGTTACAAAGAGCTATTACATTCAGGAAGTGCTATGACATGCACTGTGGAGGATGGATTGAACATGAGGAACAGCCAGGCAGCCTTAGGGAGCCACTGCAGGAATGAAGGTAGGAAGCTGTCCGGGTCTAGCTGAAGGCCCCTGCTTCGGGCTCTAGAGAGACCCCGTGTGATGAGTTTGGGGTGGGGGTGATTTCATTTAAAATATAAGTGAAGTGCTTGGATACAGATCTCTGGTGGGGGATTCTATAAGGTAGATGGGTTGGAACTCACAAGGTCAGACCAGGGACCAAGTGGGAGGGATCCTGGGAAATTGTTTTTGCAAAGTGGTTTAGAGAATAGACCTTGTGAGCCAGCTCTGGAGTGACCTGAAGGGAGGCTCAGGAGAGGTGTTGCTATGGTGATAAAAACATGGGGCTGATGAGTTGGGGAAGATCCCTCACTGGTGAATCAAGACTCCCACTGTGGGCTTCTGCTTGCTCCACCCTTCACAAATGCTGAACAAGCTCTGTGCTGGGTCCCAGCGAAGTGGATAGATGGGATAGAGCAGGGTCCTGCTCTTGTGGTGTGCTTGGTGCAATGAGGGGAATAAAGAAACCAAGCACCCACTGCCAGCCCTGTGCAAAAGTCTAATGAAGACTAGTAAAAAATGACACACAGTGCTCTGACAGTGCAGGGCAGAAACCACTAGAGTCAGTGCGGTGTGTATGGATACTTGATGCTTGAGTGTCACCTGGCTTAGGGAGTGGTGACTGAAGGAGCCAGTATTGACTAAGGAGAAAGGAAGAGTGGCCAGGAGACTTTGGCGGGAGCAGATTTCCCTGGTGCCAAATCCCTGGTTTGACCTGAGGATTTGAGAGTCTGAGGAGTCAAGAGCAGCCTGGAGCTGGGTCAGGGAGCCTGAGGGCAAGGAGGGGAGAGGAGCCGGGGGGCACATCAGAGCCCTCAGATCAGTCAGTGAGCCTGGGCCTAGAGAAGAGCCATATGACAGCTACCTTGTGCTCTTGTTTTGTATGAGAGCCTTTCTTCTCTAGTCTAGAGTGCTTCTGAGGTGGCTGCCACTGTTGTCTTTTGCATCCTTATTTATGTAGAAACTGCCAGACGCAGCCCCAGAGTAAACAAAACACAGGTAGTTCGCCTACCTGAAGGGAGGGAAATTAGCCTGAGCAGAGTAAGCCTACAGTTTAGAGCTGTCCTGGGTGAGGCTGGAAGACCTGATGAAATGGTCACTTGCCTTCCTCAGCTCTGGGAGACCTGAGGGGATTACTGAGAGGTGAAGTGTCCTGTGGAGCCACTTCCAGCTCTGTTCTGTGCAGGGGAGGGGGAGAGGGGGTAAGGGGTGTGGGAGTGTTGACTGGGCAGCCCAGGCTGGCATTGAACTCTGAATTTCTTCTACTTCAGTGCCCTGAGCACTAGAATTGTAAGTATGCCTCTCTGTTCCTCTTGAGGAATGGCTATCCTTTCTTTTTCTCAAAAGTGGACTTGAGGCGGGAGGCCTACGGATGCGCATGCGTCTGTGATGTGCCTGGACTCCAGTGAGATCCCTTCTCAGCAGGAGCTCACAGCCCACAGTGCAGTTGAAGGACCTGATCATGATGTCAAACAGAACCCAATTCTGAACCTGCAAAGTTATTTTTCCCTTCAAAACTAAAACAAAACGGGGCTCAGTTCTTTAGTCCACTGGCTGCCTCTGTAGAGAACCCGAGTTCAGTTCCCAGCACCCACATAACCATTTATAACTCCAGCTCTGAGGGCTTCTGATGCCCCTCTTTGATCTCTGTGTGCCTCAGGGATGCATGTGGTACACCTGCAGGGAAAAGACCCTTACACATAAAAATGAATAACTTTGTTGTCCCCGGGTTTGTAAGTTTTAAACTGGAGGTGAGAGACCATGGCTTGAAGGGTCTCTGTCTTACTTTGGGTCTCTTGCTTAAGAACTGGCCCAAACCCAAAGCAGTGAGGTTGTGCTTTTCCTGCATAGCTACACTAAGAATCATGGGTGAAACCACTTGTGTACCGAATAGGTTTGATTCCTATCAAAATGCAGAAATATTCTGAAATCCGGACATTTTTAAATTCCAGAAATGGTCTAGTAATCACATCTCCAGTGAGAGGTCACACCCCACCCACCCTTTGTGTTTTCTTTTTATCTGCTTTAATGTCAGAAGCCACCAAGAGTCTGCTGAACCGTGCGGGGCTGTCAACCATCTGTTGGCCTATCAGTGAAGCCTCTGGGGTTGTAATCTGTTCAGAGGAAGGCAGCTTTTCCTGATTTTACACAGGTGCTAATATGGAGGTTAGCCACAGCTTTAAAACTAGTGACTTCATCTCATAAAGCACAAGGCAGAGTCCTCACGATGGTGGCCACCCTTGTCCCCTGCTCTGCCTCAAGGCTTTTGTGCCTGCGTTTTCTATCTGTGCCTTGTCTTTTTCTCGATGGCTAAGAGCTCTTGTGGTTGCCTTCCTGTGTTTCACAGGCTTCTGCCCAGGGCTCCTTCCTCCATGCTATTCACTTTAGCAGGCTTATTCTCCTTCCACACATCACTGCCTAGCACATTAGCATGTGCGCGTGATCTCTCTCTTCCTCTGCGCCTGTGTGTGGAGGCAGCTTGTCCATTTCCCAGTGCTGGCCAGAGTAGGCTTCTGGTTGTGCAGAGAACATAGGAATAAGCTGCACCGTATGAATAAAACGAAAAGCCCTCCCTAGATAGTGAAAGCCAGCTAAGCCAAGGACTAACACAACAGAGAGTTTCCACAAATGCCCTAACATCAGAGCCGTTTGGTTTATTCGTGCTTTATATGTATCATAAGGGCTAGACTACCTGCAAACAATAGTGTTAACTTGGGTAGGGTCGTGTGAGTAGTTTTACACACTTGTGGATGAAATGATTGATGGTGGGAATTGCTTTAGGCTAGTTTTGTGGAAGAGACATAAGGGTTCATAGTGTTAGAGACAGGTTTGGCATGGCCCTGCTCCCTCTGAGATACCAAGACTGATGCTTCCTTCAACCTATGTAACCTGTGGCTGACCCTGTAAGACCCTGTCAGACCCTGTCGTGACAACTCTAACCTGCACTCATTGCCCATCCTTACCTGCACCCTCACTATCTAAGGAGAATTTTGATGTTTCTTTGTGCTCATGTTACCCACTCTGTTTTGTTTTTTGAGACAGGGTTTCTCTGTATAGCCCTGGCTGTCCTGGAACTCACTCTGTAGACCAGGCTGGCCTCGAACTCAGAAATCTGCCTGTCTCTGCCTCCCAAGTGCTGAGATTAAAGGTGTGCGCCACCACTGCCCAGCATGTTACCCACTCTTAACTTGCATTTGTGTTGTAATAATGATCACACTGTATCATGATTTTTTCATTTTTGATACAAGATCTCACTCTAGTCCAGGCTGGACTGGAACTTACTATGTAGCACAGGCTGGCTTTAAACTATCACTACTTCTGCATTAGACTCCTGAGTGCCGAGACTGCAAGCATGAATCACCATGCCCATCCATGACTATCTTTTGATTTCTTTATTTGTGTGTGTGCCAAATGGTAAACTTACCGAGTCTCACCCATGCCTAGGTTGAAGTCTAGGTATTTATTTTTTTATTTGATAAATTAACCGAATGAGGAATCAGTGCTTTTTGGTGCCGTAAGGGGTGCTTCATGTATTGAGGCAGGGGTTAGTTCTTATAGGAAACCGTACCAGAGAGATGAGACTCTCGGGTCAGAGAACAGTGACAGGTTTTCATGATGGCCCCTCTAGAATAAGATCCTGAACTTGGATTAGTGATGGCTGTTAGAGATGCTACACTGGTGGGATGTAAGAGAATTTGATGACTGTCTGCATGTGTATGCAGGGAATAAGAGATTGGAAAATGAAAGTTTCTGGAAGAGCTACTAAAAGGTTTACAATATCCATCTAAACAGAGAATCAGAAAGAGCCTTGGAAAGTAAATTCCTTTGGGCTCGAGAGCTGGTTCTGTGGTTAAGAGAACTTGCTGCTCTTGCAGAGACCTGGAGTTTGAGTCCGAGTGCCTATGCTGAGTGGCTTACATCAGTTGTAACTCCAGCTCCAGTAGCCCAGTGCCCTCTCCTGGCATCCGGAGGCACTGTACTCACATGACCATATACACATATACATGAAAATCTTTTAAAAATAAATTGCTTTGGTAAAACAGTGTATAAGAACGGTCTGTCAGAGGCAGAGGTGCTGAAAGACTGAAGACAAACAGGTGCAGCACTGCACAAAGTGCAGGTCACTGTGAATTTAGAGATGAGGGCACCGCCTGGGTAGCAGTGAAATCAGGGTTCCTAGGGAGAGGCAGTAACACATTCCTCCAGCAAGGCTCCACCTCCTGACTCCCATCTCTATGATCCTGTTGGACGGGGAAGCCATTGATCATCCCGTTACTACCCCAAACCAGGTGACTTGTGGCCAGCTGGTATTCCTGGACTTTCTCCAAACTGTTATAGGTTCAGTGGCAGTTAAGAACAAACACAGCATCACTAGCAAGCAGCAAATACCCAGCTACCTACATTCGTGACTGCTTTGCAGGGTCTGGAATGCATGCCAGCTCATGCAGGATGGTATTTATGTTAAGGATGCCTATATCCGTGCCAGGTGGCTCCCTACAGGAGTATACTTCAGGTGTAAGCGGGCTAATGTCAAAAAGAACAGAGTCAAATGGAAGTTCTAGCTTCTGTTTGAAGATGCTATGAGGTACTTTGCACAGAGTGGGGCAGACACTCACGTGGCAGCTCTAAAAGTGGGTAGCATCACCTAGGGAGGAAAGCTAAACATTAGGGTGTAGTGGGGACATGGAGAAGAATCCAGAGCTGGTGGCAAGAACTCACCAGGGCGGTGGTCATTCTGGGCTCTGAACTTGCAGCCTAAGCCTCAACCTTATTCACAGGTAACTCGGACCACGCTTGGTTCTCAGAGAGAGCGAAGGTGGAGTGGTGTATTCGTAGATGTGTGGGGATTTCTGAGTGGATCATACGGAGCAGTTAGCATGTCCGCAACCTGTGATTGCCTGGGCCTCAGTGGAACATGAATTGAGAACTAAAGCTTTGGCACATGGGAGCTGACGTGGGTGGAAGAGAGTTGATGTGGGTCCTTGTCGCTGGGACTGCTTTCAGCGTAAACAGAGATTCGCATGCTCACGTTCTTATCCCCCTTGGAACTGGGTTTTACACGAACTTTCCATGTCTTCCTGCCTTTTCGCTTTGCCTTATTACCTGAGACTTCCAGTTGGTCTCTCTCGTTTACTGCTCCACTAAAAGCATTGTTCTTAAATTTCATGCTACCTCCATCTGCTGCACCCAGGAGTTTTAGCCTTTGAGTGGTTTGAATAGGTTTGGTCCCCAAAGACTCATGTTTGAATGCTTGGCCCATAGCGAATGGAACTATTGGGAGGTGTAGCCTTGTTGAAGGAAGTGTGTCACTGAGGGGGTGGGCTTTAAGGTCTTTTATGCTCAAGATTGTGCCCAGTGTGGCACATAGTCTCTTTCTGCTGCCTTTGGATCAAGATGTAAAACTCTCAGCTCCTTCTCCAGCACCATGTCTGTCTGTATATTCCCAGCCATGATAATGGACAAAACTCTGAAACTGTAAGCCAACCCCAACTAAATGTTTTCTTTATAAGAGTGCCATGGTGTCACTTAGCAGTGGAAACCCTAACTAAGACAGTGGGTATATGTATCTTTATGTTCTCTGTATATCTGTGCATGGATGCTGGAAGTGAACATCAGATATTTTCTTCATTTGCTCCCCAAATCTTCATTTGAGATGGGGTTTCTCACTGAACTTGGGCCTTGCCAGTGTAGTTGGAGCAGCTGGCGAGCAAGCCCCAGGGCTCCTGATTCAACTCTCTGGCACTGGACTTAAGTCCAGCACACTGCCTTTTCACTGCCTTCTGCAGGATTCGCTCAGATCCTCACACTCCTTTACCAGCTGTCTTGGTTAAGGCGACTGCTGCTGTGATGAAACACTGTGGCCAACTTAAGAAGGAAAGGATTTATACAGCTTACACTTCACGGCACAGTTCAGCATCGAAGGACATCAGGACAGGAACTCAAGCTGGGCAGGAACCTGGAGGCAGGAGCTGATGCAGATAGCACAAAGGAGTGGTGCTTACTAGCTTGCGCCTGCCTCGTGGCTTGCTTAACCTGCCTTTTTTATAAAACCCAGGATCAGCCCAGGACTGGCACCACTCAATGGACTAGCTAGGCCCTTTCCTATCATTCACTAATTAAGAAAATGCTCCACAGGCTTGCCTACAACATTTTATGGAAGCATTTTCTTTCCTTCCTACCTTCTTTCTTTCTTTTTTTTCTTTCTTTCTTTCTTTTCTTCCTTCCTTTTTCTTTTTCCTTTTTTGGTTTCTTTTTTTTTTAAATTAAGTTATTTATTTACTTTACATATCAAGCAAAACTTCCCCTCATTTCCTCCAAGACACCCCCCCCCCATCCATCCCTCCTACTCTTCTCAGAAGAGGGGACGCCTCCCATGGTTATCATTCAGTCTTGGCATATCATGTTACGGTGAGACTAGGTACATTTTCTATTGAAGCTAGAAGAGGCAGCCCAGTTAGGAGAGAGTCCCAAAGGCAGGTAACAGTGTCAGAGATAGTCTCTGCTTCTGATTTTGGAGTCCCACATGAAAACCAAATTCCACAGCTGTTACTTATGTGCAGAGGGTCTAGGTCAGTCCCTTGCATGCTCTCTGGTTGGCCGTTCAGTCTCTATGAGCCCCTGTGGGCCCAAGTTAGTTGATTCTGTGGGTTTTCTTGTGGTGTCCTTGACCCCTCTGGCTCCTTCAATCTTTCCTTCCCCATCTTCCACAGGATTCCTCAAGCCCTGTTTAATATTTGGCTGTGGGTCTCTGCCTCTGCTTCCATCAGTTGCTAGGTGAAGCGTCTCTGATGACAGTTATTCTAAGCTCCTATCTGCAAGTATAGTAGAATATCATTAATTGTGTCAGGGGTGGGCTCCCACTCATGGCATGGGTCTTAAGCTGGGCCAGTCAATAGTTGGCACTTCCCTCAAATTCTGCTCAATTTTTTACCCCTCCATATCTTGTAGGCAGGACAAATTGTGGCTCTAAGGTTTTGTGGCTGGCTAGGTGTCCCAGTCCCTTCACTGGAAATCTTGCCTGGTTACAGAAGATGGCAGGTTCAGACTTCATATCCTGCATTGCTAGGAGTCCTAGATTTCTGGGAGTTTCCATTGTCCTAGAGTTCTGTGCTTCCTGTACTCCCACCCCCAATCCATTTATCTTTCCCAGTTCCCCCCCCCATCCTCCCCCCACCTCATCCCTCCTATTCCCATCCCCACCTCCCCCCCACACCCAGGCCCCTCTGTCAGAAACATTTTTTTAGTTGAGAGTCCATCCTCTCAGATTGACGTTAAACTATCCAGCACACCAACTGAGCCATATACCGAACCCAGTCTTCAGGGTATTTGCCACAGCTAATCATTTGCTCCTCTCTGGCTCCTGGAATACCATCCTCTCTCAGTTTCCTTAAATGTTCAAGAAGTCTGCTGATTTCTTTCAGTTCTTTGGCTTTAAATAGAATTTGTATGCTGATGATTCCCAGATGCCTGTTTTCAGCTCTGACCTTTCCCCAGATCTCTGAAACAACACACAGCTATGCCAGGGTCTCCTTGCACTGTCCTCTGAAGCCCCTTGGCTGTCACAAATAGACATGAAGCAGACCCCCTAGGGCTTCCCATCCTCTCCTCCCTCTTCTTGGTAACTGGTGCCATACTTCATCAGAGTTCATAGGCATGATCTTAATTGTCTTCTTTCCTTCCTCATACTCTGTTAGGCCATTGATCTCAGTCCTGTTAGCAACTTCATGTGTATTTCACCCCCTTCTGACCTACACAACCTGAGTAGCTCCCTAAAGCCTTCATCTGCTTTTGCTTCTGCCCCAGGTCTCTCTGTTCTCTGCCAACTCAAATAGTGCACATTTTCCCAGGCATCCTATCGTACTTCACTAATACTGGGGAGGCCTTGCATGCTTTGTCTCTACCCCATGCTTTGCTCTTTAACTGTTTTTCCTTTTGTTCAGTACATTCTAGGCAAGGTCAGGGTCTTTGCTCCTTCTAGAAGTCAACTGTACTTCTGTTTTTCCTGATGACTTTGCCCAGGACTCTCTTCAGATAGTCACATGGCTTCTATTTACTTGTTTGTCAGTACATCCTCTCTGCCTAGCCAGCACACACATATACACATGCACACATACGAAAGTGTACGTTTCTGCAATGGTGGAACCTTGTTTTACTCAGAACATTGTCTACCCACAGTGTTCACCTAGTGAGGGAGTGTGAATGGAAGGGTAGTCTCTGCATATGTAAAGATGGACCAGGAATATTAAACTGGACTGTTCCAGAAACTACATCTGGTTCAGCATACCTGACAGTAGCCATCGGAGGGAGGTGTTGGCAGATGGAGACATATCTTTTGCACTTTTACACTTCACTGTGGGAAGAAACCTGGGCCTCATCAATGAATCATTGGCATTCTAACAGAAATATGCAGCACAGGAAGATTTGGGTTTAGGCAGATCTGGTTGTAGTGTAGAAACAGTTGTCAGAGAGCAAGACTCAAAGATAGGGCATTAGTTAGGAGACATGGTAGAGACAGTAATGCATAGGAAAGAGAATGCCATCTCAGGCCCTGACTTAGTCACTGTTCTATTGCTTCAAAGGCACACCATGACCATGACAACTCTTATAAAAGAAAGCATTTAATTGGGAGCTTGCTTACAGTTTCAGAATAGTTCCTTATCATCATGGCAGGGAGCATGGCAACATGCAGTTAGACATGGTGCTGGAGCAGTAGCTGAGTAGATATCCTCATCCACAGGTGGCAAAAAGAGAGAATGAGAGACAGACCGACAGACAGACAGGGCCTAGCACGAGGTTTTGAAATGTCAAAGCCCACCCCTGATTACACACTTCCTTCAACAGTGCCACACTTCCTAGTCCTTCTAATCCTTTCAAACGTTTCCGCTCCCTGGTGAGTAGACATTCAAATGTAGGAGCCTGTAGCGGCCATTCTTATTGAAACCACCACATTTTATTTACAGTGAAGATGTGTATACAGTTCCTGTCTGAGGTGCTCAGAACTCTGGTAAGAGCAAAGTATCAGAACTGTAGCCTTTCTTTATAAGAAGGCCTAAGGCAGTGTGTTAGACTCTTCATTGCTGTGACAAATACCAGAGAGAAAACATTGAAAGGGGGAGAGGATTGTTTTGTTATGTGGCTTTACAGATTTTAGTCCATAGCTCTTTGCTACCTTGCTTCTGGGCCTGCGGTGAGGCAGGGTATCATGTGGGTGAGTGTATGGCAGAAGAGAGCTGCTCACTTCTGGGTAGTCCAGAAGTTGGGGAAGGTAGGGGTAAGATATACACGATATTCTTCCATCAACCTATTCTTCAAAGAAGGCCCTACCTCCTCACTTCTACCACCTCTCTATGAGCTCTTTGGGTTGGGAATCCATTGGTAATCCAGTTAATACCCTAAACTAGTCAGCTAGTAGTGAGGCTTTTAATATATGAGCCTTTAGTTGACATTTCAAACTCAAATCATAACACCTACCTGTCTTGCTTGATGCATGGATAAGGCTACCTTTCCATCTTACAGCTCTTGGCCTTATGCCTGTTTTGTGACACCTCTGTAGAATTAATTTGATGTTGTCTTCCTCGGTGAACTGGTTTAGAAATCTCTCTAATCATCTATGTTGTGTTTGAGAAGGCAGGTTCTATAAGGACTTGTGACTAATATATATGAAATTCATGTTTAAGTAATCAAGATTACTTGACTTTCTTCTAACTAGGTAGGAATAAGTAATGTGGTAGCACATGTCTATATTCCCAGTACTCAGAAGGTAGAGAGGCAGGAGGATTGCTACAAGTTCCAAGCCAGCTTAATCTGTTAACTTAAGCTGTAGAGTGAGACTTCATCTCAAATTAGAAGTTCTATGTATACATGAGATACCATCAAGAGAATTCATGAGAGGTAGAACATGCTCATCTGCATGTCATATGTAGAGAGGTACAGAACAGTAAATATATCAGTCCATTGGAAGTGGACACCTGTAATCCCAGCTCTCAGGAGGCTAAAGCAAGAGGTCTTGAGTTCAAGGACAGCTATGATGGAGATTGAGATTCTGTCTAAGAAAATAGGAAATGTAGGCTGAAGGAATGGACCATATATATTTGGAGTCAAGCAAGAATTCTCACAATACACTTTTGTATTGAATCTGCAAGACACTGTTGGCAGGAAACAAACAGGGCAAACGTGGCAGATAACAGTGTAAGTGACTATCATGAGCTCTCTGTGTTCCACATACTACATTTTCCAACTCCTCGTTCCCGTTTAATTGTCGTCTTGAAATGGATTTGCTTTATTTTTTTCTTCACTCTACTCCTGATCCCATCAATTATGTTTCTATAGGAACTCTTGGTTCCACCCTCTCCTTTTAAACATACACCAAGACTTTATCTAAATAGCATTAGTATTTATTCACACTACATATCTAGTCTCAATAGTCAATTTTTTTCCTAATTTTTATTTATTTTTTTTATTTTTTATTTATTTTTTAAATTTTTTCATATTTTATTTACATTTCAAATGTTTCCCCCTTTCCAGATCTCCCCCTTGGAACCTCCCCATTCCCTCCACCCTCCCCCTGCCACTATGGGGATATTCTCCAACCCACCCACCCATTCTCATCTTCCCTCCTAGTCATTCCCCTATACTGGTGGATCTAACACCCTCAGGCCCAAGGGCCTCTCCTCCCCCTGATGGCTAACAAGACCCTCCTCTGCCGCATTTGTGGCCAGCACCATGGGTCCCTCCATGTGTATTCTTTGATTGGTGAATCAGTCTCCAGGAGTATTGGGGGGTCAGGCCAGTTGCCACTGTTGCTACCTCCCTGGGGCTGCACACTCCCTCAGCTCCTTCAGTTCCTTCTCCAAGTCCTCCATCTGGGACCTCACACTCCTCCCTACTGTGGCTGTGATGTGACTCTTGGGTATTTCGAACTTTTGGGCTAATAACCACTTAACAGTGAGTACATACCATGTTCATTCTTTTGTGACTGCGTTACCTCACTCAGGATGACATTTTCAAGATCCATCCATTTGCCTGCGAATTTCATACAGTCATTGTTTTTAATAGCTGAGTAGTATTCCATTGTGTAAATGTACCACATTTTCTATCCATTCATCTGTGGAGGGACATCTGGATTGTTTCTAGCTTCTGGCTATTATAAATATGGCTGCTATGAACATAGTGGAGCATGTGTCTTTATTACATGTTGGAGCATCTTCTGGGTATATGCTCAGGAGTGGAATAGCTGGGACCTCAAGTAGTATTATGTTCATTTTTCTGAGAGTCTGCCAAACTGATTTACAGAGAGGTTGTATCAACTTGCATTCCCACCAGCAATGGAGGAGTGTTCCTCTTTCTCCACATGCTCGCCAACATCTGCTGTCACCTGAGTTTTTGATCTTAGCCATTCTGACTGGTGTGAGGTGGAATCTCAGGGTTGTTTTGATTTGCATTTCCCTGATGACTAAGGATGTTGACCATTTCTTTAGGTGCTTCTCGGCCATTCAAGTTTCCTCAGTTGAGAATTCTCTGTTTAGCTCTCTTCCCCATTTTTTATAGGGTTATTTGGATCTCTGAAGTCTAGCTTCTTAAGTTCTTTATATACATTGGATATTAGCCCTCTATTGGATGTAGGATTGGTAAAGATCTTTTCCCAATCTGTAGGTTGCCGTTTTGTCCTATTTACAGTGTCCTTTGCCTTACAGAAGTTTTGTAATTTCATGAGGTCCCATCTGTCAATTCTTGATCTTAGAGCACAAGCCATTGGTGTTCTGTTAAAGAACATTTCATTTCCCCTGTGCCCAAGTGTTCGAGATTCTTCCCCACTTTCTCTTCTATTAGATTCAGTGTATCTGGTTTTATGTGAAGGTCCTTGATCCACTTGGACTTGAGCTTTATACAGGGAGATAGAAATGGATCAATTCGCAATCTTCTACATGTAGACCTCCAGTTGAACCAGCACCATTTGTTGAAGATGCTGTCTTTTTTCCACCGTATGGTTTTAGCTCCTTTGTCGAAGATCAAGTGACCATAAGTGTGTGGGTTCATTTCTGGGTCTTTGATTCTATTCCGTTGATCTACCTGCCTGTCATTGTACCAATACCATGCAGTTTTTATCACTACTGCTCTGTAGTACAGCTTGAAGTCAGGGAGGCTGATTCCCCCAGAAGACCTTTTATTGTTGAGAATAGTTTTTGCTATCCTGAGTTTTTTGTTATTCCATATAAATTTGAGAATTGCTCTTTCTAGGTCTATGAAGAATTGAGTTGGGATTTTGATGGAGATAGCATGGAATCTGTATATTGCTTTCAGCAGGATGGCCATTTTAACTGTATTAATCCTGCCGACCCATGAGCATGGGAGATCTTTCCATCTTCTGAGGTCTTCTTCAATTTCTTTCTTCAGAGACTTGAAGTTCTTGTCATACAGATCTTTCACTTGTTTGGTTAGAGTCACACCAAGATATTTTATATTTTTTGTGCCAATTGTGAAGGGTGTCATTTCCCTAATTTCTTTCTCAGCCTGTCTATCCTTCAAGTATAGAAAGGCTACTGATTTGCTTGAGGTAATTTTGTATCCAGCCACTTTGCTGAAGTTATTTATCAGGTGTAGCAGATCTCTGGTGGAGTTTTTCAGGTCGCATAAGTATACCATCATATCATCTTCAAATAGTGATATTTTGATTTCTTCCTTTCAAATTTGTATCACTTTGACCTCCTTTTGTTGTCTAATTGCTCTAGCTAGAACTTCCAGTACTACATTGAATAGATAGGGAGAGATAGGGCAGCCTTGCCTAGTCCCTGATTTTAGTGGGATTGCTTCAAGTTTCTCTCCATTTAGTTTGATGTTGGACACTGGTTTACTGTATATTGCTTTTACTATGTTTAGGTATGCTCCTTGAATTCCTGATCTTTTCAAGACTTTTATCATGAAGGGATGTTGAAATTTGTCAAATGCTTTTTCAGCATCTAACGGAAAGACCATGTGGTTTTTTTCTTTGAGTTTGTTTATGTAGTGGATTACATTGATGGATTTCCGGGTATTTAACCATCCCTGCATCCCTGGGATGAAGCCTACTTGATCATGGTGAATGATTGTTTTGATGTGTTCTTGGATTCGGTTTGCAAGAATTTTATTGAGTATTTTTGCATCGATATTCATAAGGGAAATTGGTCTTTAGTTTTCTTTTATTGTTGAGTCTTTGTGGGGCTTTGGTATCAGTGTAACTGTGGCCTCATAGAATGAATTGGGTAGTATTCCTTCCATTTCTATTTTGTGGAATAGACTGAAGAGTATTGGTATTAGGTCTTCTTTGAAGGTCTGATAGAATCTGCACTGAACCCATCTGGTCCTGGGCTTTTTTTGGTTGGGAGACTGTTAATGACTGCTTCTATTTCTTTCGCGGTTATGGGACTGTTTAGATGGTTTATCTGATCCAGATTTAACTTTGGTCATTGGTATCTGTCTAGAAACTTGTTCATTTCCTCCAGATTTTCCAATTTTGTTGCATATAGGCTTTTGTAGTAGGATCTGTTGATATTTTTAATTTCCTCAGAGTCTGTTGTTATATCTCCATTTTCATTTCTAATTTTGTTAATTTGCATACTGTCTCTGTGCCCTCTGGTTAGTCTGGCTAAGAGTTTAACTACCTTGTAGATTTTCTCAAAGAACCAGCTCTTGGTTTTGTTGATTCTTTGTATAGTTCTTTTAGTTTCCACTTGGTTGATTTCAGCCCTTAATTTGATTATTTCCTGCCTTCTACTACTCTTGGGTGTATTAGCTTCTGTTTTGTTCTAGAACTTTCAGGTGTGCTGTTAAGCTGCTCGTATTTGGCCTCTCCAGTTTCTTTTTTGAGGCATTCAGAGCTATGAGTTTTCCTCTTAACACTGCTTTCATTGTGTCCCATAGGTTTGGGTAACTTGTACTTTCATTTTCATTAAATTCTAGGAAGTCTTTAATTTCTTTATTTCTTCCTTGACCAAGTTATCATTGAGCAGAGCATTGTTCAGCTTCCATGTGTATGTGGGCTTTCTGTTGTTGTTGTTGCCATTGAAGACCAACCTTAATCAGAGGTGATCTGATAGGAGGCATGGGATTATTTCATTCTTCTTATATCTCTTGAGGTTTGTTTTGTGACCAATTATATGATCAATTTTGGAGAAGGTACCATGAGGTACTGAGAAGAAGGTATATTCTTTTGATTTAGGATGAAATGTTCTATAGATATCTGTTAAACCCATTTGGTTCATAGCATCTGTTAGTTTCACTGTTTCTCTGTTTAGTTTAAGTTTCCAAGATCTGTCCATTGTTAATAGTGGGGTGTTGAAGTCTCCCACTATTATTGTGTGAGGTGCAATGTGTACTTTGAGCTTTAGTAGAGTTTCTTTTATGAAAGTGGGAGCTCTTGTATTTACTGGGCATAGATGTTCAGAATTGAGAGTTCTTCTTGGTAGATTTTTCCTTTGATGAGTATGAAGTGTCCTTCCTCATCCTTTTTGATGACTTTTGGTTGAAAGTCAATTTTATCCGATATTAGAATGGCTACTCCAGCCTGTTTCTTGGGGCCATTTGCCTGTAAAATTGTTTTCCAGCCCTTTACTCTGAGGTAGTGTTTGTCTTTAACACGGAGGTGCGTTTCCTGGATGCAGCAAAATGCTGGGTCCTATTTATGGATCCAGTCTGTCAGTCTATGTCTGTTGAGACCATTGATGTTAAGAGATATTACAGAATAGTGATTATTATTTCCTGTTATTTTTGATATTGTTTATATTGTTTGTGTGGCTATCTTCTTTTAAGGTTGTTGAAAGATTACTTTCTTACTTTTTCTTGAGTGTAGTTTCCCTCCTTGAGTTGGTGTTTTCCATGTATTATTCTTTGTAGGGCTGGGTTTGTGGAAACATACTGTGCAAATTTGGATTTGTCGTAGAATATTTTGGTTTCACCATCTATGATTATTGAGAGTTTTGCTGGGTATAGCAGCCTGGGCTGGCATTTGTGTTCTTTTAGAGTCTGTATGAGATCTGCCCAGGATCTTCTAGCTTTCATAGTCTCTGGTAAGAAGTCTGGTGTAATTCTGATAGGTCTGCCTTTATATGTTACTTGCCCTTTTTCCCTTACTGCTTTTAATATTCTTTCCTTATTTTGTGTATTTGGTGTTTTGACTATAATGTGACGGGAGGAATTTCTTTTCTGGTCCAGTCTATTTGGTGTTCTGTAGGCTTCTTATATATTTATGTTCATCTCTTTCTTTAGGTTAGGGAAGTTTTCTTCTATAATTTTGTTGAAGATATTTACTGGTTCTTTAAGTTGGGAGTCTTCACTCTCTTCTATACCTATTATCCTCAGGTTCTGTCTTCTCATTGCATCCTGGATATCTTGGATGTTTTTGGGTTAGGAGCTTTTTGGATTTTGTGTTTTCTTTGACTGTTATGTCCATGTTTTCTATGGTATCTTCCGTACCTGAGATTCTCTCTTCCATCTCTTGTATTCTGTTGGTGATGCTTTCATCTATGACTCCTGATTTCTTTCCTATGTTCTCTAGCTCCAGGGTTGTCTCCCTTTGTGATTTCTTTATTGTTTCTATTTCTGTTTTTAATTCCTGAATGGTTTTGTTCATTTGTTTGATTGTGTTTTCCTGTAATTCTACCCATTTGATTGTGCTTTCCTGTAATTCTTTAAGGGATTTTTGTGTGTCCTCTTTAAGGGCTTCCAGTTGTTTACCTGTGTTCTCTTGTATTTCTTTAAGGGAGTTATTTATTTCCTTCTTAAAATCTTCTATCATCCTCTTGATAAGTGATTTTAAATCTGAGTCTTCCTTTTCTGGTGTGTTGGGGTATCCATGGCTGGCTGTGGTGGGAGAGCTGGGTTCTGATAAAGCCAAGTAATCTTGGTTTCTGTTCATTGTGTTCTTGCCCTTGCCTTTCGCCATCTGGTTATCTCTGGCGTTAGCTGGTCTTTCTCTCTCTGACTGTGGCTTGTCTTTCCTTCAAGCCCAGATGTCAATATTCCTGGGAGACCAGTTCTCATTCCCGGCTGTTCTTCAGACCCTGCATCTGGAGCCCTCCTTCAGCTGGCTCCTCCACACAAGTGGGCGGGTCGCTTTCTCCCTGAACTGTTTGTCTATGGAGGCCTGGTAGCCCAGGCAGGGATCTTTGGCCACATGTGGAAGCAGGCAGGCTCTTACCTCCCTGCTTTTCCTCAGTCCCTGCATCTGGAGCCCTCCTTCTGCTGGCTCCTCAGCACAAGTGCTCAATAGTCAATTTTTATATCACATCTTTGGTTTCTTTTGTCCCTTTATAGAATTGAAGTGCAGTCATAGAACCACCAAGTCAACGCAAACACAAGACTCTTCGCTTCAGGATCTGCTTGTGAGAAAATCTAAAAGAAATGAACCTTTGAACATGAAGTCAGAAAATCTTTTCATACATGAAGGAAAATCAGAGGAAAAGTGGGATAAGAATACTTTGACTATAGAAAGAAGCCAAAAAACCAATGAATTGAGCCCAAAGTCACATAGAGAACAAAGGTCATCAGAATGTGAAAAGCAGATATCATATTTGTCTAATCCACCAGGAGTCACAGCAGATAGACGCTATAGATGTAGTATGTGTGTGAAAACCTTCCTTAACACCTCCTCTCTTCGTAAACATGAGAAAAACCATACTGGAGAGAAATTATTTAAGTGTAAAGAATGTTCAAAAGCCTTTAGCCAAAGTTCAGCCCTTATTCAACATCAAATAACTCACACTGGAGAGAAGCCTTATGTATGTAAAGAGTGTGGGAAAGCCTTCACTCTCAGTACATCGCTGTACAAACATCTCAGAACCCACACTGTAGAGAAATCCTACAGGTGTAAAGAATGTGGTAAGTCCTTTGGCCGAAGGTCAGGTCTTTTTATACACCAGAAGATCCACGCCCGAGAAAACCCTCATAAATATAACCCAGGAAGGAAGGCATCATCCACTTCCCTTTCAGGATGCCAGAGAATTCATTCCAGAAAGAAGACCTACTTGTGTAACGAATGCGGCAACGCCTTTAAGTCCAGCTCATCCCTTCGTTATCATCAGAGGATCCACACCGGAGAGAAACCTTTCAAATGTAGCGAGTGTGGCAGGGCCTTCAGTCAGAGTGCATCACTTATTCAGCATGAAAGAATCCACACTGGAGAAAAGCCCTACAGATGCAGCGAGTGCGGGAAAGGCTTCACTTCTATCTCAAGACTCAATAGACACCGAATAATCCACACGGGAGAAAAGTTTTATAATTGCAGTGAGTGTGGCAAAGCTTTAAGTTCCCATTCAACTCTTATTATTCACGAAAGAATTCACACTGGGGAGAAACCATGTAAATGTAAAGTTTGTGGGAAAGCCTTCCGACAAAGTTCAGCCCTGATCCAACATCAGAGAATGCATACTGGAGAAAGGCCCTACAAATGTAACGAGTGTGGGAAAGCATTCAGGTGTAACTCATCCCTGAGCAACCATCAGCGAATCCACACTGGAGAGAAACCGTACCGATGTCAGGAATGTGGGATGTCATTCGGTCAGAGTTCAGCTCTTATTCAGCACCGAAGGATTCACACAGGAGAGAAACCCTTTAAATGTAACACATGCGGGAAAACCTTTAGGCAAAGCTCCTCACGTATAGCACATCAGCGAATTCATACTGGAGAGAAGCCCTATGAGTGTAACACATGTGGGAAACTTTTCAACCATAGGTCGTCCCTTACCAATCACTATAAAATTCATGTGGATGAGGACCCTTAAAAAGTAAATTTGCATGTGTAAAAGCCTTAAACCAAAGCTCCTCAGAGATTATATGCCTGAGAGATGTAACAACATAATGTGGTTATTGTCAGCTAAACAAAAAGTTTTGTGTAACAGGTAGGAGTAAAATATTCATGCCTGTCCAACACTTTAAAAAATTACTTGAGATCCAGTGGCTCATAGTTGTAGTCCTAGCTACTGGGGACCCCAAAGCATGAGGATTGCTTGAGTCAATGAGTTTGAAGCATCCTGAACAAACCTAGGGAGATTTCCATCTCGAAAGATTAGTGACCTGAAATAAAGAATTCACAACGGAAAGCCTTGACCTCAGGTCTTTGTAAAATGGTGCTTTTCTGTCTGCAGCAGAGTGTGCTAGATACAATTGTCATCATAGGCATCTGAGTAAACAGGAGTGCTCTGGACTTTAGCAAAATGCTGAAGTCTACTGTGGTGATATTTTTAATACCATTTTAATAACATCCAAAAGGGATCAACACATTTTTAAGAAAAAAGAGCCAAAATAAAAGATTAAAATGAACTGTCATCTACCTCTTAGTCTCTGGAATTTATCCTTTTCTTGACCTGATTTCAAATGTGCGTGGATATTATTAAAGACAAAAAATAAATAGCTGGTCTCCTGGTATTACTGTGAATTGGAGATAGTCTACCTAGTTATTAATTCTGTTCCCAGAGGTGTTTGTGCTGCTGCTGTTTTGATCACTTCAAAGTCATTTATTACTAAATTCTACCTTTTACCTGTGTGCTATCATCTAAGTCATATGTTAAATATGAAAACAAGCAATTATGGGAAGCTGAAGAAATGGCTCAGTGGGTAAGAGTGTTCTGCAGTTCCAAGTGACCCAGCCTCAGCTCCCAGTACCCATGTCAGGTGGCTCACAGACACCCTTACCTCCAGGAAGATCCGATGTCGATAGTCTTCACAGGCAATTGCACACATTGCATATTCGTGTGTGTGTGTGTGTGTGTGTGTGTGTGTGTGTGTATTCTAAAATAAAGTGGGCAATAAACTCAAAGTTACTAAGTGTGTAGAAAATTTAACCACAGACACAAAAATCCATATCAGAAGACATTTGGCATATCTAACACCTGCAGGAAAATGCTGAAGATCTTGCTGTTATTTAGAGATGCTTGTGTACCCCCAAATTTATAGGTTAAAATGCTAGGTTCTAGGATGATAAAATCAAGAAATGGACCTTTTGAAAAGATTACTAGACCATGTGAATTAGCACCTCTTTAATGGAATTAATGTGGTGAAATAGTAAACACTTTTTTAGCCGTCTCCCAGATACCAAAAGAAGATGCCTTTCAAAGATACGTTTTCACCAGACAGCAAACCATCAGCCCCTAAAAGTTGCACTTCCCAATATGAATATCTTTATTAACATCACTGGATTTAGTATCACCTAGAGGACCCACCTCTGGTCATGTCTTTGAGGGTGTTTCTAGAGAGGTCTAGATGTGAGGCAAAGAACCACCCTATATGTGAGTGGGATCATTCCATGGATGAGTCCTGGACTGAAAAAAAAAAAGCCAGCTAAATACAAGAACTTTGCTGTTTTCAGATCCATGAAGATTTGAGGAGGCAGATTCACACTTGTCTAACCACAGCCTATTCCTACTGCTCTTCCCCTCCTAGTGTGATCTAGACCTGTGCCAGCTGTAACTAGTGACATAGATATATGTGTATGTATGTATATATATGTACATACATATATGTATGCAGATATATACATATATGCATACACACACACACACACACATATATATATATATAGTTTGTTTGAGACAGGGTTTCTCTGTATGTAGCCCTGGCTGTTCAAGAACTCACTCTGTAGACCAGGCTAGCTTCAGAGATCTGCCTGCTTCTGCCTTCCAAGTGCTGGAATTAAAGGCCTGTGCTACCACTGCCTGGCCTATATTTGTAATTTTCCGTTAAAAATTAAATTCTTCATTTGCAGTCACCACAGATCCTCCATTGAAAAGAGTTGTGTTGCCTATTGCTGGTCCAGACCCAGAAATTCTCTGGTGTGACGTTTTTCTGCAAAATGCTCTGTGGGAAGACAATCATCTCAGACCAGGTAGCACATCACAGTGCTGGGAACTAGACAGCACCTAGAAATAAAATTTCAAGTCAAATGAAGTGGCCCACATCTCTTCCTGCTAATGGCTAAGGTTGGAAGGAACCCAGAACTACATAGAGACCAAGGAGCAAAGAGGGCTCACAACTTTCTGGGTGAACTGAAGTTTACTATTTTACTATGGTTAATGTTGATTTAGCAGAGTATCACTGGCTAGGTGATTTATAATGAGATGCGATTTTTGTAGTAATGGTATCTAAAACATCTACATCTAGTGAGGCCCTTACTACGTGATTGAAACCGTCACAAAACAAGAGAAAGCACAAAATTGAAGCAAATCCACTCTCCCAGTACTCCATAATGACAACAGCAGCCAGTTCATCTCAGTGCCCTACCTCTCGATGCTGTTATTTTGGGGATTTTGTTTCCAGCACCTGTACTCGGTGGTGGTGGTAGGGGTGTCAAACAATAGCATCTCAGATCCTTTTGGTGGACCAGCCTGACTCAGTTTAAACTCATTTTGTTACAAGGTCAAAGTCAGTTCATTTCTTTTTGCTGCAAACTGCGAGTTAACTGTGCTTTAACCTGGTTCTGGAAATTGACACTTTCCCCACTCAATGGAGTTTGACGCACACCTCAGATGTGCTCCATGATGCTGAGATGTTTGCCAAGATGATCTGTCAGATAATCTAATCAGCCACCTGCTTCTATAAAATGTGCTTGCCAAATCCCTACATCACCAAATTCTTTTGAAAACTCCCAGTTTACACTTTTTCACTATGAAGAGTCCTGAAAAGTGAACCCACACTGCTCTCCCAAATCCCGACTTAGAGAGTCAGTCCTATATGTAGTAAATAGAGCTTGCTTAATTGGCTTTAATTTGGGTGGTGGTTTTTGTTCTCACTTGGC
Organism: Rhynchomys soricoides; assembly: GCA_019843965.1. Taxonomy (NCBI): domain Eukaryota; kingdom Metazoa; phylum Chordata; class Mammalia; order Rodentia; family Muridae; genus Rhynchomys; species Rhynchomys soricoides. Next base: position 56,216 of record JADRCH010000166.1, on the reverse strand, counting down.
GGGATCAGCACTTTTCTTGTGGCTCTTATCTTCAGTGATCAGAAGGGCTGGATGGCTCATCAGGTGTTCGATGGTATTTCAGAGGACCTAAGTTTGGTTCCCAGTACCCACAGTGGTTGTCTCAACTACCTGCATCTCCTATGACCGTCTAGTGACTGATGTGAGAATTGAAGTTGAATTTGAGATACAACAGAACCATAATCCTCAAGGTGACTACTGCCCTAGAACCCTTTCCTAGGCTTCTGTGAAGCTTTTATTCTGAGATATCTCAGTGGTCTAAGCAGGGACAGAGAAGCAATGGTCAAAGTCCAGAGTAGCGCTCATCACTCTGAGCAGATGTCCTCAAAGGGTAGGAATTCTTACAAGGGTGGTCTTATAGCAGGGCTTTCTCAGACCTGCCATCAGTACACGTAATGACACAGAGCTTTCCAATAGTTTAAAGCTTAGGACTTTTGCTAGGCCAGCCTCCCAGCTAGCTCATCTAACTTAACCTATCTTGCCCATGACCCGTCACACGGCTAGCTCTATTCTTTTCTTTGCTCAGCTTTGGTCCATCTGTCCTGTTGTGTCTCACCTCCCCCCCCCCCCTTCAATCTACCACTTCTTTATTCTCTCCCTGCATCATTCTCTCTACCCGGAAGTTCCACCCTCCCCCTCCTGTTCAAGGCCATCAACTTCTTTATGACAACCAGTCAGATTTGAGACAATCTCTGATACAACTCTAGATGGCCTTTAGGCAGGTGAGGAACGACGAATATTTACCAAATAGAAAATCCAGTGATGGTCATAGAAATGACCAAAAAATCCTGCCAGCAGTTAGCTCGCTGCTGGTATAGAATTAACAATTGAAAATACAGAGACATACATTCATACAAAAAGAAAAAAAAAGTTATCCTAACAGAGGCTATTTACATAATGTCTTCGAGTACTCTAAGCTAAGGGGAAGGAAACATCTTGCTCATGATGTTCCTTGGGCAGGTAGAGGCATTCTGCCTTAAATGGAATTGGCGTTATCCATGCATTCCACCAAACAGCCTCCATCCCTGTATGTAGCCCAGGGACGGGAATCTCCTTGCATTGACAAATGGCTGCGCAACCCTAGAATCTGCATCTCCATACACATTGCTTAGGGTAAAAGTCTTGATCTCTGCTAGGATTCGCTGCTGCCAGATAAGTAAACTTATTTTTCTCAAAGCCCAGCACACATCTTCTCCTGGCTCTGAGTTGATTACCGCCAGTGTGTATAGGACACAGTGGGAGTGACAGTTGGTTTCAAACTGTGAAAACCTCTGGAAACTTGGGATAAATTCAATCCCACAAAGTATATACTTTGGTGAAGAGGGGTGGAACAATCCTGTGTCCCCAATCTGAGATATCCACCGGCCACACCCAGGCTCTTGAAGCTCAGTCTGCATACCTTAATAATATGGATGCTTTCTTATCTCTGCCAAACACAACCAGTTCCTCCTATTTCCCTGAATCTGTATTTAAAGCAGCACCCATTGACATTCTTCCTGGCACGTTCAAGTTCTAGGTCGCTGTTGTCAGGGCAACAGTGTATCTGCGAGGGAGCAGCAGCTCTCCAGGAATTCCAAGGTGACCGCTGTGCAGAGTGGAAGCAGGTGGGGCGCCAGAAGAAGAGTCCTGGGGCAAAACCAAGGAGGGTGAGAACTCTTGGGGGACTGAGAGGCATGACCCTAGGCTGCAGGTGCTCAGACCGGCCTTGTACCTGTTCTAGAACATAACTTTCGGTGGAATATTCATTCACTTGAACCATTTCCAAATCTCAAGTGGCTTCTGGAGACAAACTGGATACACTAAGCTGGGAGGAATCAGCGGTACGGTTTTGAAAGTGCACCATCAAAGCCGAATATTCCTTCGCTGCGAAGGGTCCTCATGCAATAAGGTACTGTGGAACAGAGTCCTAGGAACAGACATGGGAGTTGATGTGCTCCAGTAAAATGTGAAGCACAATTGCATAGGTTTGTTGTTCATGGCACAGTGCCCAGGACATCCCACCAAGGGCCAAGAGTCAAGTAGGAACCGGGCTGGAGGAAGCTGCGTAAGGTCCATTCCATTTGAGACGCAGGTTAGGTCACCTGCACAGTACTCGCCCCTGGTGTGGTGGGTCCCTGTGCAATCTTTCCTGTGGCTGAGGCTGGGAGAGTGCGGTGCAAAGCGCGGACTTGCCCTCCCTCCCCTCCCCGCCTGTTGTCTGTGGCTCCTCCGTGGGAGAGGGAGGGCTGTCTGACACAGTATTAAACCTGGTAGCTGCATTGGCTGCACCGAGGAACATTTTAGGGGAGCTCGGGGAAAAGAAGAGGCTGCCAGTTGGCAGTCTGCTTGTTCTTTCTCGCTGACTGCAAGGCGGCCCTGCAGAGCTTTCTAATAATTCTTGTTGGTGACCAGAGTTCGGGCACTTTGGCAAACACTTGAAGAGTATCTGCTACCTCGCTGGGGAAAGGAGATAGACTCAGAACGATTCTGGCTTCGAGACTGGAAGCCTAAAACTGGGACAGGCTGCGGTGGGTGGAGAGTTGTACCCCGGAAGCAACTCGCCAAGCGTCACCTGGAGGTGGCACGAGCAGTCCTGGGGCCGCTGGACAGACTTATGTGCCTGGTTGTACTACACCGCGAGAGGACCGCCCCTATGTTCCGACCAAATACAAAAGAAGCTAGCTAGGTCTTAGGAAGCCGAGGTGCACAGTCCTGCCCAGCCACTTGGGAAAGGCTAGGAGCCACGCTTTAGGGCTGGCTCACAGCAATGAGACCTAGCTTATGCTTCTCGGTCCATAGGGATCTTTGCGCACTGCTTAGGAACTGCAGCAGCCCTCCTTGAAGCCCCTTAGCTGGGCGACAAGCTCGCTGTCTTTGGGTCTGGATCCCGGTAGGATTCAAGCTTTCCCCTTCCCTACACACATACATACATGAGCAAGTATTTGGAGACTAGAGACAAAGGAAAAAGACCCCAGTTCCCTCCTCAAATTACGAATGATGTGAAAGGGAGTGATGAGTTTTACCTGATGTTGCCACTGCTTGCTAGAGGAAACCTTGGTGTTCCGTTTAGTTTTTCATGTAATTTTGGGCAAGATTTTCAACTTTACAGAACTGGCAAAATGCAAAGCCTCTCTCCCTCTCTCTCTCTCTCTCTCTCTCTCTCTCTCTCTCTCTCTCTCTCTTTCTCTCTCTCTGTATGGTTTGTGTATCTATTGAATTTGGCCTTCCTACAGGGGGTCCCGAAAGGGCTCAACACAGTGAGCCCAATGGCTCCCGAATGCCATGTTCAGAAGCTGGGGTGCCTTTTGATGTCCATCTGGCTCAGAAACCTGCGCTCTTGTCTGGTCCAGTCTCCTGCAGTCTCTGCACAAGGCTTGCTTCCCTGTGATTTCTTGAGTTTGGCTTGCAGCATCCAGGGCTGTGGGTCATAGAAGACACGGCTCCCCTAGAAGGTACCACAGATCCAAAAGTAGTGCAGGTTGGGGATGACAGCAGTGGAACTTACCAGGTTTACATCTCCCAGGGCATAACCAGGATGCGGCAAAGCGATTTCCAGCTCTGCTTAAGATACACACTAAGGTTTGGGCTGATCTTACGATTTTTCTCCCTGGCTTAGCAGCTTTGGTCAGCCTGACCTTTAAGGGCTAGTTTAATAAGAGCAAGCAGGCCAGGAGGGGAAAGCAAACAGAATGGGGCGGGAGGCCCTAACACTCAGAAACCCTCAACCAAATGTAGCTTAGAAGCTCAAGTGATCATAAATTAGTCTCTAGGTAGGAAACGAAAGCTATTATGGAAATATGTGTGGGCCCTTTAATTTTACTTAGGAGGTTATGGTCCTGGCTCCAAAATGAGCCTTAGTATTTGATGCTTGAATGTGCACCAAATCTTGATTTTTTTTTTCACCCCATAGTTTGGTTTCTCAATGACTAAGCTAAAGTGCTGTGTAAAGCAACCAATGTTGTTCCGAGATATTCTGACACAGAACCAGAAACCAGCCTTTCGACTGAATTTAATAGTAAAATAGAAGGGTGCTATTCCCAGTCTTCTCTAATTGTGAATGAAAATGTGGAGAAATTAGTGGTATATTGAGAATGGGCCAGCCCAACCAGGGAAGCAGAGAGCTGAGAGACCAAGGCTGTTTAGGGAAAGAGAAGTATATTAGCTGCTGCCAAAAGGGGGTCAAGCGAAGAAGAAGTGAGTGAAGAAAATCGGAATCTGATCAGATCTAACAGAGAGATTATAAGACGGTCAAGGAGCATCTGGAAGAAAATGTGTTGTTACCACATTCCCTGCCCTGGCCACTCTCAGTGCTCTCTGGCCTAGCCACTCTTTACCCTGGCTTCAGACCTTGGACCTTGAGCCTCTTCTAGAGCCCTGGTCATTTCCCAGGCTCAGATTTTAACTCACCTGGCCCGATCCCGAGGGTGAATCTGTCCTCATAGCACTCTGAGTCAGAAAATGGATAGACAGACACCTGCCCATGCCTCAGATGGACAGGTCTGTTGCTGCAGGGGCAGGCAGGGGTCAAATGTGCTGAGAGAAGCCATGGCCTGATAGTTAACTGGAGAGGACTGCAGGAGCCTACACTCAGTCTAGCCAGCACTGCTGGAGGGAGCCAGGAGTCTAGCTTTCAATTTGTTAATGTGAAACCACTAGATCTTTACAGGTTGGCAACTAATTAAAAAACCTAAAAGTGCAGTGTGCTTGCCAAACAAAGTGCTCCTTCCAGAGTTGTCTTACAGTCCAAATTGGGCAACTCACCAGACCTTGCCTTCCTAGAAATGCTCAGGGCAAGGGCACAGGGATCTATTGACCCAAGACCTCTAGGTATGGTCCTTGAAACTTATGCTTGGTTTGATATCTATCTCTCTCTCTCTCTCTCTCTCTCTCTCTCTCTCTCTCCTCTCTCTCTTGAAGAAATAAACTTTGTTATCCACATTTACTTCCTGGTGCTGCAGGTAGAACACAGGGCTTGGCACAAACTGGTATCATTCTTTCTGGAAGCCCATAGTTCTCTGACCCCAGATCTCTGGAATGTTGAGATGAAGAAACCATCTTTAGATTCCTAGAGGTTTCTCTGGCTGCGTATCAAAGGTGGGTTGTCTGGGTAAACTGACCACCTCTGTCTCCTCCCTCAATTCAACCCCACAGAGTTCCCTGGCAGCCTCCCGGGGAGGTGGAAATGATGGTCCAAGGGCACTGGGAGATGAAGGAACAGTCTCTACACCGTCCATCTTCTGGGCTGAGCAGTTGGCATATGGGAAGGGATAAGAAAATGTGGGTTGTCTTAGGTATATAAATAGTGACGTAGGATCTATTCTCAGTTCACAAATATCTTACGTTTTCTTTCTCTAAGCCACAGAGCCGATTGAAAGAGTGGGTCTCTATCAGCCAAGAGGAACCATTCAATGCTGCTCACTCTTTACAGTTTGAAATGTCTTTGTTGGGTGCAGGAAAAATTCAAGAGACCTGGAAGACTGCCTTGGTTTCCTTCTCCCTTCCTCACACTTTAGGGCCAAGGATCTTGTATTTTGACTTGATTCTGTATTGGTTTTGTTCAGTTTGATTTGACATATATTAACCATACATATTTATGGGGTATAATTGAAGGTTTTATACATATTTATCTTGTGTAATGATCAAGCTTCAGTAATTAGCATATTATAATTTCATACTTTAGTAATCTTTTTGTGATAAGACCAAGGGGAACATTTCTGCCCTGCAGGTGGGTGTGCAAACTTGTACATCCACTTTGGAAGTCAATATGGCAGTTTCTCAGAACATTGAAAATCGATCTACCCCCAAAACCAGCCAGATGCGTCTAGGAGTGATATATATACATATACATACATACACACAGACAGACAGACAGATAATGTTCCATGCTATCCCAAGGACACTTGCTCAACTATGTTCCTAGCAGCTTTATTCCTAATAGACAGGAACTGTGAACAACCTAGATGTCCCTCACCCGAAGAATGAATAAAGATAACGTGGTACATTTGTATAATTGGGTATTGTTCATCTGTCAAAAATAATAACATCATGTAGTTTGCAGGCAAATGGATGAAACTAGAAAAAAAACTATACTGAGTTAGGTAACCTAGACCCAGACAGACCAACCATGGTGTGTACTCACTTTTAAGTGGATATTAGCAGTAAAGTAAAAGACAATCATGCTATATATAGTTCATAGACCCAGAGAGGCTAAGTAACATGGAAATCTCCCTGAGAAGGGGAATTTTCATGGGTGGACTGGGGACGGGTGGGGTTGTCAGCAGGAGGGAGGAGGGAGGGAGAAATGACTGGAATTCTGGAATTGGAAGCATTTCAGGCACGAGGTGGAAACCTAGTGCAATGGAAACTCCATGGAATGTCCGAGATTACCTAGCAAAGGTATCTCCATGGAATCTATGAGAGTAGCAAAGACTCCTAGTAATGTGAGAAACAGAGCATGAATGACCATCTTCTGTAACCAGGCAAAGCCTCAAATGGAGCGATTGAGACACCAACCCAACCACAAAACCTGTGGCTTACAGTTTATCCTGCCTGAAGATTATCCTGGGACTGGAGCCTAGCATAATTGTCATCAGAGAGACCAGAGAGACTTCATCCCACAAGTGATGGGAGCAGATGCAGAGTCCCACAGCCAACCATTAAGTGGAATTTGGGGGAGTTCTGCAGAGGAGGCGGAGGAGGAAGGATGAGCGGAACCAGAGGGGTCAGGAACATACCAAGAGAACATAGCCCACAGAATCAATTGCCTGGGTCTCATGGGGACTCAAAGAGATCAGGGAGCCTGTAGGGGTGTGACCTAGGTCCTCTGCATATGTATGTTATGGCTGAGTAGCTTGGTGTTCTTGTGGAAATCCTAACAGTGGGAGGGGGCTATCCCTCACTCTTTTGCCTATTTGAGGGTCCCTTTTCTTCCTCCTACTGGGTTGCCTTGTCCAGCCTTGATGTGATGGTATGTGCCTGGTCTTATTGCAGTTTGTTATCCTGTGTTTGGTGGATATCACTGAGAAGCCTGATTTTTTTTAAAGGAGGGTGGAGGGGTGATGGATCTCGGGGAGAGGGGAACTGGGATGGAAAGACTGTGGGGAAGGAGGGGAACTGACCAGAGTGTAGTATCTGAGAGAAGAAAAGAGAATGGAGCTATGAGAGGGGAATTTTTGGTGCAGTTATGACCTCAGTTTCTTCAAAAAACACAGAATTGTTCTTCGAATGTGCTTTCTTTTGTGCCCCTTCCAGATAGGAATGAGTTTGCTTTGGCTGTTGCTATTCATATGCCTCTGTGGAACAAACATGGTTTGGCCATGTGCAGCTTGTTCTTCTTAACCCTCAGACTATAACTTGCTGGATGCTCTGAATAAAGTTGGCTATTGCATGGGACTTTAGTCCACCTTGGTTTTAGGCCCTGCTCTCTCAGGTTCACACCACCAATTGGTGGTGCCTGAACATTGAGCTAAAGCTGGCTGTGAGATAAGAGGGTGGGCATCCTCACAGGGGGTGAACATCCTCACATGAGGTAAATGAGCGTCATGAAGCAGAGAACAAGGAAGGTTTGCATTATACTGAGCTTGTGCTTTTTTTTTTTTTAAAGAAAGAAGGAGCACAAGCATAATCCCTGGTTTTCTGAAGGAACTTTAGATGAAGGGTAAGATAGAATCTGAAAGAATTTGAAGAGGTGGCAATAATAAAAGGGAAAGATTCCTGTTCAGTTGTGGGTCTGCTGGGTATTACTTTGAGCTGTTATTAAAATACTTGGAAAGGTAGGGAGAATATTTCATCAAACGGGAGGGATGGCTGATTCCATGAATGAATGTAAACTGGATGATCAATCCTTACAACTGTTAAGAGGCAAAATCAAAAGTCAAAGCAGCATGCCCTGAGCTGGTGACAGTTCCAGCTCCCTGAGTGGAGCCTTCTTTAGACATGTATCCTCCATTGCCTGAAAATGACCCTGAAGCATGGGATGGTGACTATGATAATCAGTCTAACACTGAATTCTCTCCGTTTTTTGATGAAGAGAGCTTATGAAAATGCTAACTTTACTCTACAACCTATGCAATGCAGGAAAACACAATTCTTCCCTGGCATCATGCTTGATAATTCCAGTGCAATTTCAACAAAATCAAGATGTTTATAAGCACTAATGAATCTATTTAAAACTCTAGAAGGAAAGACAGTGTTGGACAGTCCTTGCATATTATCTTGGGATTCAAGAACTACAGCTATTTGATTCAAGACTGAAAGAGGCATTTGTGTAGCTTGTGAACTTATTTTCCCCACTAAATTGTCTCCTGTAAGAGACACAAGAAGATAAGCCTTTGGAATAGATTTATTTCCATTGTAATGGCCATAAAATACTAGCTGCTTACTTTATTCTTCTTGCTCAATTAGTGAATCAGGGGAGGACCCAATGTCAACAATTATATGGATTTGTTCCCTGCTGCATTATAGTAACATTTTTTTTCTTTTTTCGAGACAGTTTCTCTGTGTAGCCCTGGCTGTCCTGGAACTCACTCTGTAGACCAGGCTGGCCTCGAACTCAGAAATCCGCCTGCCTCTGCCTCCCAAGTTCTGGGATTAAATATAGTAACAATTTTTAAGAGCATTACAGAGCTCTATCGATTCTCAAATTTCACTTGCAAATTACCATGAAGGATAGGAAATCATTATCCTTCTGGTAAGCTATGGGGTTTTCTCATGAATTTGTGATTACCAAAATTGTCCAACCTTCTCCCATTCCATAGACCCTTATTTTATTGATGGTTCATCTAAGGGTATGATTGGGATTCACAGTATACTTCTTTTTCCTCAACCCAACAGGTGGAACTGGCTATTTTGATTCATCTATTACAGTTAAAGAAATAAGCAAGCTGATACATTAACTTGTCACATTTTTACTTCTCCGGAAGAAAGTTGGGGAGGGGTATGCATCTGTCATTGCAGATGGATCCACTGAAACATCATGGATTCCTCTTCAGCTCCTCCAGCCCTGAGCCATCAAAGACACCAGTGGAGTGTAAGGAGACAGTGTAAGTCACCAGAAAGAGAGCAAGCCCCCAGCTAAAGGACAGAAGGAGATGTGGCTCTACCATCAGAAGTCAAGTCTGCCTACCTAGGGCCAAGTGACAGCCTATGCACTGGGGGAGAAGTTACTTCACTAATGTCTCAGTGTTTATGCCTGGACCTTGGATTGTAATAGACACAGTCATTCGTTTAGAGAAGAGACTTTAATTTTTCCTTAGGATTTGCATCACTTCCCATTTGCACAGGGCATCATGAAATTTGTACTTCTATTGAAGGTAAAGATAGACTCACGTTCTACAAGATGCTGGAACTACCGGTCCCATGAATCTCTTTTCAAGACATTCTCTAGATTTTTTTCTCATCAATATAACAATGTAATTAATAGTGCCAGACATAGTTTGGATCTCTGGAGTATTACACACAATGCCTTCACTGCTCTAATACCCATCGGGTTTATTATTTGCTTGCTTATCGGATACTCATGCATCACATGACAGTTGCATTTATCTACAACATCTCAAATCAAAGCCACTCTGGATATCCTGCTATTAAAAACAAAATACGAGGAGATGACTGAACACACCCAAGGATGGAGTCGAGCAGAAGGGATTCTGCATGCTTGTGAGAAAACAAGACAAGAGTCTCACGACCTTACAGATTGTACTTTGTATATGTTTTCAAGTTGCTCCCAGGTGTAGCAGATGGGAGTGAGTTTACCTTAGACATTGTTATTCATATGCTTCTATGGGGGAAAAAAACCACTATTTTTGCCGCATGTGGTTTGTCCTTGTGATTGAGCACCTTACCCCAGTGATTCTTAACCCTCAGAGTATAAATTGTCGGATGCTCTAAATAAAGTTGGCTATTGCATGAGATTTTAGTCTGCCTCACTTTTAGCCTCCCCTCTCCGAAGTTCATGCTGCCAACTAGAGCAGTAAACAGCAGAGTTCTACTATTCACACATACATGGAAACTGTCTCCTTACCGGCTGTATCTGGTTGAAGTCCTACAGACAGCAATTTGACCATCATGGTTGCTTACTTCAGGATGTAGATGGGTGATAAGACAGAAGGATAGCAAATGGTTCTGTGCATCTTGCAGACTACAAAAAGCAATGAGAATATTCATCAAAATGTGGAATTGCTAGAATAACAGTCTTTCCTTTTTTTAATCACATCTCCTAGCCATTTTGATAGACAGATTTATCAGGAGTTGGTAGGTGGGAGGGACATCTCCCCGTGTCTCTTTCAGTCCCTGGCCTCCCAATCTCTGTGCATTCAGCCTAGCTTCTTAGACTTTGATTTACTTCTGCTTGAAGGAAGAATCTTTGATCTCAAAACGTAATTAAGCAGGCTGCTACTTAACTGATTTTTACCTACTAAAATATAAATGTTCCTTTTATGGACTGAACTCTTATTACTCAGACTTAACAGTTAGACTAAGCTTGCTTAGTGGGCACAAGTCTCTGGGTTCAACCCCAGCAGTGAAAACAAAGCACCACACAGAGCAAAGCGTATCATGTGCTTGCTGGATGTCTACAATGAACAGCCACACTGTTCTCATGGTGATCATGACTATCAAGGTCATTCTGAGCTCTCTGTGTTTCAGGGAAAAAAACAAAATGATGTTCCATAGAGAATAACATTGGGACAAGGTACAGAGGAGACAAAGGCTACACTGAACCTCAAGAAGAAACATGGACGGATTTGAACACGGCTTAATTGGCGCTAACATTAATGATAGAAATTTCTTTAACTCAATAAAGAGCCATGAAAAGGGAACAGGCTGTCACTCAGTTTCTCCCAAGCAAAAGGCTTACTCCTCAGTCTCCTGAGGCCCAATCCTACAGTGCAACCTCTGCTTCATTCAGGTAGTAAAAAGCATACATCTGTAGTGCGATCTCTTCAGTAATAAAAAGCATGCAAGCTTCATTAAAAATTTAGACAAGGCTTTATTTACACACATTTATTCTCCAGCTGGTACAAACTGGATATAGAAGCGTAAACATAGTACATTTCTACCACCTTCAACAAAAATATAACCACTATGTACAACTATTGTATTAGAAATACAAAAGGGACAGGGACTCCACCAATGTCTGAAAGACACACGGGTACAAGCAGCAAGCAAAGTAGGAAGGAATCACCAGCTAATTTTACATTCTGCACTTGACATCACAGAGCGAATTGAGATTTGCAGGCCTGTGTTCTACAATTACTTAATGTTTAGATAACATCTGTGCAATTTATGATAGAGCTAGAGTTCTGTCTTTCTGTGTGCACTTGAGGTCCATAGCCTATAGAGTCAAACTGGTAATAATGCATATTTCATTTACATGTGTGATCGTATGTTACATGTACAACTACAAATGTGTGACAGTGTGATACATAAGTAGACATATGCCATGGCATAGAAGAGAATTATTAAATAAAACGCTTTGCTTGACATAGTGAGAAACACTGTAATTCGACCTTTAAAATTTGAAGCTGTTTACGTTTAGCTATTGATCACTATGGTCAGCTGAATTGAATGGAAAAATCCAAACTCAGCAGCCCCTCCCATCTGAGTACTAATCGGATTGGCAGCCTTCACTTTTCCAGAGTCTGTGCAAAAAGAACACAAAAATAGACTAGAGGGGTCATTTTCTTGGTCTAGGGCTAATAGCAGCTATGAGCAGACAGACACTACCCTCAGGCCTTCTCCATAGGCAGCATCCACAAAGCCACTTACAGGTCAGTCTTTGGTGACTAACCACTTTGCAAAGGCTGGCGCAGTTAACCATGTTTGTGACCTTTAATCACGTTTAAAGACATACTCTCTGGTGCCAAGCCAGCATGGGGAGGCTGTCCTGAGAGAGCAGCACAAACAGCTGGCATTCGCTCCAACACCCCACGCTGCTTCACCGCAACGCTATTCAGTTATGTTTCTTCTTTTTTTTAAATAAAAAATCAAAACCGAAAACTCTAAAGCATTCAGAACAAAACCAAACCTAAAGACAAGGGTTGCCATCCACTGCAATTGAGCAGGTCATACTCTCAAATAACACTGTCCTGCCTCCTAAGGCTCAGACAGGACACACAAGTTCAAGTTCCATCCCATGGCCACGGCATGGACATGTGGGTGGCCATGGCTCATCCATTGGGGAAGGAGCAGGTGAGGAGTCTTGGTATTTAATTGACTGGGTAACATCTGATGCTTCTGGGATGGGGCACTTCACAGGCAAGGCCAGATGGACATGGGAAAACAGGGTCACTGCCCAGGTCTTCTCTTGGTGGGGACAAACTCTGTCTGGCATATTTGTTTTTTTCAGAAACACAGGCTGGCGATCCTACTTAAAGTTCAAAATAATCATTAAATGTAATCATTAAATGGATATAACATATACTCTCTGAACACAGTTTTTAGACTTATTTTTTAAAGGATGTTGTAAAAAAAAGTGGACAAGCACTGTATGTAAGGATTTCATATCTGTCTTTGTTTTCCTTAGACTTAAAAAGGCTAGCTTTTCTCATCTTCCAAATGAGATTGAGGGCTAGGACTGGATTGAAATCTAAGAGGAAACCCCTTCCAGGCATGGAGAAGTGCTGCCCGAGGGAACCACCTTGTGCGGATCTTGGAATTTGGAATGATTCTGCGTGATGTGGCAGGCAGCAGCTCAGGGACTGCTGGGCTGTGCATTTCAAGCAACAGGTCTGCAAAGTGCCAGGGCAATTCCTTCACAGTATTTCACATGCAAAGCGGAAAGGAAGAAGGGGAGAAGAAGCCCCATGCTGCTTTAAGGCAGGAAGGAAGGAGGTAAACTGGTCCACCATCCTCAGATGTGCGTGCCAAGGCTCCAGTGCTTGGGACATCTTCTTGTGTTCTCCTTTGGGTGGCTCACTCTGGATCAAGAAGCCTATGCCTCAAACAGCAGTCACTTGTTCACCTTCTGCAAATACAGCAGGAGAAAAACCAAAGTAAGAAGTCAACAAGTAGATAACATTTCGGTGCTATCACATGTTCACTTAAGCTAAAAAATACATATTTTAATGAAACTCACTTAAAACTCTTATTTTTTGCCAAGCAACTATTCAAGATTTAAAAAATTGAAAATGGGTACATCACCAGGCATGGTGGTGCATGTCTTTAATCCCAGCACTTGGTAAGCAGAGACAGGCAGATGTCTGTGAGTTTGAGGCCATCCTGGTCTATAAAATAAGTTCCTAGACAGCCAGGACTACACAGAGAAACCTTGTTTCCACAAACAAAAACAACAAAATGGGTGTACCATGCAAATCTTAACACATATTCACAATATACACAAAAATATGTGTATATATCTTTTGGGGGTGGGTTGAGATGAGTTTCTATATATAGCCCTGGCTGTGCTGGAGTTCCCTATGTAGACCAGGCTGGCCTTGAACACACACAGATCCTCTCGCCTCTGCTTCCCAAATGCTGGGATTAAATTTATGTGCCATCATACCTGGTTAATACAAACTATTAAAAAGGCAACTGTGGTCATTTAGATCTATAATTCCAGCACTCAGAAGCTGAGCCAGGAGTAAGTGTCCGAAGCCAGTCCAGATACTGTCTTAAAAACAGTAACAACTGTGATGGCCAGTCTAGGTTGTCAAGTTGACAAAGCTGGAAAGAAGAAACTTCGATCTGAGGAACTGCTTCCAGTAGAGTGGCCTGTTAGACGTTCTGGCTGTAGAAGGGCCCATCCCACTGCAGGCGGTACCATCACTAAGAACGTGGGCCTGTGTGGTACACAAAAGGTCTCGGAGTGTGAGCCTGGGAGTAATCTACTAAGCAGTATCTCTCCATGGTCTCTGCTTCAGTTCCTGCTCCGACTTCCCTGAATGATGGACTGCTACCTGGAATGTAAGATCTAATAAACCCTTTCCCTCCACATTGCATTTGGTCAGAATGTTTTTATAACCATGAAAGAAACCAAACTAAGATAACAATAGATAAGTAAAATTATGTACATTAGGTGCTTATTGGTTGGAAGGTTATTGGTAAAATGTATTTAAATTCTAAAACAAGATGTGGTTTTCTAAGATTTATTTCATATGTATGCCTGTCTCTGTGTGAGGTACATGCATGTGAGTAAAGTTGTCCCTGGGAACCAAAAGAAATTATTAAAATTCTTACACTAACATCTTATTTTTATTTTTTTATGATAAAACTTAATTGTTAGAGAATTTTAGAGAAATGTTCCATATAACAGTACAAATCAATACAGTACTTCTAATGAACAATTTACCAACAGGTACCAAAGTATAAATTGTGCATAAAATTTTATCTAGTAAACTTATTTCTAGGAATTTTGTTGACAAAAATACGTATGCACTGTGGGATATCTATCACAGTATTATATACAATGGTGAATTATGAGAAACATGTCAAAATTAAATAAAGAATTAATAAATTATGAAATTTCTTTTGACATTTCTATAATAATTAAAATGCTATTTTTGGCTAAAATTTTAGAAGCCAATATTATCATCATCTTATACTTACACATTATAAATATGATTAAAATAAATTAAATCACTTTGTGAAAACATTATGCAATTGGAAATTATTTCTAACAGATCAACTCTTAGAATTTTATAGGCCATTCATTTTTTCTCCTTTAAAATGACAAAGGAAAGTTGACTTCACTCAAAATAGCACACAACCTATCTCATAAATCACAAGTTTAATGTTACTTGTTTTCAGTAGACTTTGAAAACCTTATTACTGTCACACTCAACTAGAAATAAGTTGACAACTCCTGACTAAATACAGAGAAAATAAATACTATTCTTCTAAAATATACAGGACTCACCTCCCTAATGTACATAAAATTCAAATAATTCCAATGTTCTTCCTAGAAGATATGTTAGCTTCACTCTGAGCAAAGAGCAACATTCCTTTGCATTTCTCAAGGCCATTACACTGAGATTCATCAGATACCTATAACACTTGCTGAAGTTACCCCTTAAATATTTCTATTTGACCAGTACGAAGTGTCCTTCCTTATCTTTTTTGATAAATTTTGGTTGAAAGTTGATTTTATTCATATTAGAATGGCTACTCCAGCTTGTTTCTTGGAACCATTTGCTTGGAAAATTGTTTTCCAAACTTTTACTCTGAGGCAGTGTCTGCCTTTGTCACTGAGGTGCGATTCCTGTATGCAGCAAAATGCTGGGTTCTGTTTACGCATCCAGTCTGTTAGTCTATGGCTTTTTATTGGGGAATTGAGTCCATTGACATTAAGAGATTTAAAGGAAAAGTGCTTGTTACTTCCTGTTATTTTTGTTGTTAGAGGTGGTATTATGTTTGTGTGGTTATCTTAGGTTTGTTGGAATATTACTTTCTTGCTTTTTCTAGGGTGTAGTTTCCCTCCTTGTGTTGGTGTTTTCCATCTATTATCCTTTGTAGGGCTGGATTTATGGAAAGATACTGTGTAAATTTGGTTTTGTCATGGAATATCTTCTTTTCTCCATCTATGATAATTGAGAGTTTTGCTGGATATAGCAGCCTGGGCTGGCATTTGTGTTCTCTTAGGGTCTGTATGACATCTGCCCAGGAGCTTCTAGCTTTCATAGTCTCTGGTGAGAAGTCTGGTGTAATTCTGATAGGTCTGCCTTTATATGTTACTTGATCTTTTCCCCTTACTGCTTTTAATATTCTTTCTTTGTCTAGTGCATTTGGTGTTTTGATTATTATGTGACAGGAGGAATTTCTTTTCTGGTCCAGTCTATTTGGAGTTCTGTGGGCTTCTTGTTTGTCCATGGGCATATCTTTCTTTAGGTTAGGGAAGTTTTCTTCTATAATTTTGTTGAAGATATTTACTGGCCCTTTAAGTTGGGAATCTACACTCTCTGCTATACCTATTATCCTTAGGTTTGGTCTTCTCATCGCGTCCTGGATTTCCTGGATGTTTTGTGTTAGGAGCTTTTTGCATTTTGCATTTTCTTTGACTGTTGTCAATGTTTTCTATGGTATCTTCTGCACCTGAGGTTCTCTCTTCTATCTCTTGTATTCTGTTGGTAATGCTTGCATCTATGACTCCTGATCTCTTTCCTAGGTTTTCTAAGTCCTCCTGGGTTGTCTCCCTTTGTGATTTCTTTATTGTTTCTGTTTCCATTTTTAGATCCTGGATGGTTTTGTTCATTTACTTCACCTGTTTGGTTGTGTTTTCCTGTAATTTTTTAAGGGATTTTTGTGTTTCCTCTTTAAAGGCTTCTAGCTGTTTACCTGTGTTCTCCTGTTTTGTTTTGTTTTGGTTTTGGATTTTTGAGACAGGGTTTCTCTGTATAGCCCTGGCTGTCCTGGAACTCACTCTGTAGACCAGGCTGGCCTCGAACTCAGAAATCTGCCTGCCTCTGCCTCCCAAGTGCTGGGATTAAAGGCATGAGCCACCAAGGCCCGACCTCTCCTGTATTTCTTTAAGGG
The DNA here is from genome assembly GCA_019843965.1 of Rhynchomys soricoides. Taxonomy (NCBI): domain Eukaryota; kingdom Metazoa; phylum Chordata; class Mammalia; order Rodentia; family Muridae; genus Rhynchomys; species Rhynchomys soricoides. The sequence goes on along the minus strand of JADRCH010000166.1, from coordinate 39,752 downwards.
AGTTATTTATATCCTTTTAAAGTCCTCTATCATCATCATGAGGAGTGATTTTAGATCCGAATCTTGCTTTTCCAGTGTAATGATGTATCCAGGACTTGCTATGGTAGGAGAATTGGATTCTGATGATGCCAGGTAACCTTGATTTCTGTTGCTTATGTTCTTGAGCTTGCCTCCTGCCATATGGTTATCTCTAGTGCTACCTGCCCTCCCTTTATCTGACTGGAGCCTGTCCTTCCTGAGATCCTGGTTGTGTCAGAACTTCTCAGAGACCAGCTGTCTCTGGGATCCTGTGATTCTGGTATCCCGTGATCCTGAGATCCTGGGTATAACAGAGCTCTTGGGAGCCAAGCTGCCTCTGTGACCCTGAGATCCTGGTGTGACCAAGCTCCTTTGATCATGTGATCCAGTGATCCTGGGCGTGTTGGAGAGCCTGGGAGTGGAGCTTCCTCTGGGTGTTGTAGGACTGGCTGAGGAGTTCGAGCCCAAGGTCTGCTCAGGGCACCAGCCCAGACGGGAAGCACACTAACATTTTAAACAGTAGTGAGCTACACCTACATGGGTGTGGAAACTGAACTTTGCTGCAAGAGCAGTATATACTCTTAACCACAGAGCCATTTTTCCAGGCCTTTCTTAAAACAAAACTTGTGTGTGTGTGTGTTTTAATTTTATGTGTGTATGTGCATATATGTGCATACATGAGTGCCACAGAGGCCAACATAGTATGTTGGGTCTCCTACAGTTACACACATGGGTAACTGTGTATACTCTGGTGTACACACACACACACACACACACACACACACACTGCCAACATTTATTTACCTGTAATTGAAAGATTATGTTTTAGAATTTGCGATAATGGTTGTATAATACCCTGAGCACTTTAAAAGAGGGTGATGGACACGATCTTCTCCTTACGCTCAACCCAAAGGTGGTAGGAGCATCTGAGAAAGGCATAGTGTGCATAGCTTTAACTAGCCTTTCATTTCCAAGCCACTTTCTACCTATGAAGTTGCCAACTACAATGCTTCCACTGAAAGCGTAACCACAGCGTTGCAATGGGTCAAGATGTTTCTCTGAATTCTTGAATTGAGCAAGACCCAGAGATTTTTACTCTTATCCTTAAAATAGAGCCACACAAAAAAAAAAAGCTTCAGTTTTACTAAGTATTGTCACAGAAATCCAGGCTAGGCTGTGTCACAGGTAGAATTAGGACCCTATAGTTCCTGGGCACTAGCACGAGGGGGTGGGAGTGAGGGAGAATCCTAAAACTCCAGTCATATTCATACATTCTTACAAGGGACTCTTTGATAATCGCTTAAACCATTCAAAGAAAAGTTCTTCCTCTCGCCAAAGAGAGGGGGAAAAAAGAGGAAGAACCCTCTATAGCAAGCAGTTAAAACTCCTGGCCGGGCTGTGGTGGTGCACGCCTTTAATCCCAGCACTCGGGAGGCAGAGGCAGGAGGATTTCTGAGTTCGAGGTCAGCCTGGTCTACAGTTCCAGGACAGCCAGGGCTATACAGAAAAACCCTGTGTCAAAAAACCAAAAAACAAAAACAAAAAAAACCCAACAATAACAACAAAACAAACCTCCTGGAACGAATGTCACCACCCTCCCAAGCTTCTCAAGTAGGAACCCCCCCAAGCTACCAACAGGTCGCCCCAGGAGCCCAGGTAGGGTGTGGGGGAAGCCTACCTTCCTCCTTCACGCCTGAGAAGCTCTGCAGCTGGAAGGGCACAAGGCATGAGTCTGCATAGCTGGGGTGTGTGTGCCACTGCAACTTGCTTTTTGACCCGCTGGCTGCAGGCCAGGCTGCTGGGCTTTAGCGGGTTATGCCACCACTCAGGACTGCTGGAAGGCCATTTGTAGCCTGGGGACTTCCTGGCTAGGTGGCAGTAGGGATGGGAATGGGGATGGGCATGGGGATGGGGAGCCTGGAGGTGTGGTAGGGCGCTTCATGTTCCTGCCTTCCTTCTGTGCTGCAAAGACACAGAAGGGTCAGGCACAGAAGGGTGTCAGGTGCAAGGCCTTTCAAGCTGCATAAGGTGCAGGGTAAAGGCACAATTCAGGACATGACAGGGAACCTGGCTGTCTGCAGCAAATACTCACCAGGTTTGGATTCTGTGCAATGGTATAATTGCTGAACAAAGCTACTATTGCGAACCGTGGACGTACAACTAAAACGGTTGAGGTTAAAATTGTTGAGCACCTCACCCTTAGCTCTACTATGAGGATTAAAGCAAACCAAGGCACAAGAGGGACAGGGAACCTGCCTGGGACACAGGTAAACTGGGAAACTGGGTAAACATCCTGTTTCCTCTTCTCTTCCTGTACCTGAAGAGGGATAACCGTTCGTGTTTGTTGGGCATTTCCCAATAGTATCAAATGGAGAACCAGTTCCATATTCCTCTAGGTCTCTAGGCTTCACTTTGGAAAAGAGTAAATCAAATAAAACCAGAAGACTGGTTCAGAATGACATTTTAAGAGTCCTGGAAACCAAAACGGCAATTGCTTTTCTGAAAATTCTTGATTTCTTTAATGAAAAACCTTAATCTGTGACCTGCACATGAAATTTGTGAAACTCACTACAATTCAAGTTTTCTTTTCTTGATTCTTGTTAGGAAACAGAAATCATTTTTCTTTCCTCTTCAGCAATAAATAATCTGAGAATTCGTTTGTTAGCAGACAGTGTTTCCAAACAATCAGCCGAAGAGTTTTGAACTTGTTCCTCCTTACTTATCTTTAAGGGGTGTTGAATTTGACGTCCACGCATCAGTTTTTCGATGCGGCTACATAACTATTTCCTCATCAATACAAGTGATGCTTGTAATGGTTATAATCTAGGAGTTCTTTCTATGCCTCACGGTTTACGCTGCAGTTCTATTAGACAGACATTCATTCATGCTGCCCAGGGTGGAACTCTGAGACTCAGGGAGCACACCAGTCCTTACACCACAGAGCACCAGCACTTTCAGGTACTGCCGGCGCCTTGGCACTGTGCTTTGCTAAGACCTCTTCCATCCTCACACGAAGCCTATTAGGATAAGATTATTGGACCAGAGAGATGGCTAATATCACCGGCTGCTCCTACAGAGAGCCAAGGCTCGATTCCCAGCACCCACGTGGCAGCTCACAACTATCTGTAACTCCAGCTCCAGAGGATCTGGCAGTCTCACACAGATGTGCATGTAATGTGTATAAAATAAAAATAAATAAATCATCTTTTAAAAGATAAAATTATGAAGCTCATTTTAAGGGTGAATAGGCAAAGCAGAGTGTCTGAAGCTTCGGGACAGGGATTTAAACTCTGCTTGACACCCCCTGCCCAGCTTTTACTCATTTCTGAATTCTTTATGCCTGGTCTAGCATGCACAAATAATTTGTTTAGAGGAGAAACAATGTGTCTGCATAACAAAAATCAACCACAAGAAAAATTCAATATACCCAGGATATAGAGTAGTTCTCAATACAATTCAAGGGGCTTAGAGGACAATAAACCGATTTTGTAAGTTTCAATGAAAGGAAATCACTCTGTGAAAAATATAGGCATCTATCTTAATAATTTTCAGGTGAAATGAAAAAACTAGACCAGATAATAGCCATATCAACAACCTATGTATCTCGAGGGCTAAGCATTATTGAATGTTTAATTGCATCTCTGACCACAAAACTTGGCTGTTAAGGCCTAGTCACTTCAGTTCTGACCACACTGTTGATTTGGAACCATATGGGGCAATGGACAACTGAGAGGAGTCAACTTCCCAGTAGTTAGGTTACAGCATGGTTCAGGTGCACCCCAGCATTCCATTCCCACACTTACCAATGAGTCCCTTTGTAGTGCTTAATGTCACAGCACTGTGGGCAGGCATAGGGACAGGTGTGGCTTCCTCTGTAGTCATAGGCACCATGCTGCTGCTCTCTGCCTCAGTGGAGACATCCTTCCCACCCTTTTGCTTGATAGTGCCCAAGTCGCCTTCTGAGTCTTCTCTCCAGCAGCTCGTGGAAGATGCCTGGCTTGCTCGGGATTGGGTTTGTTCAAGACTCTCCCTCTCTCTCTACTTTTGTCTATTATATTTTGTGCTATGACCAGAAAACATAAATTGGTCTATATGACTACCAGAGGCCCATATACTGCAGCATCCCCTGAATAGTCAAAGTAGAGTGTTCCCCAGTGGTCATGTTTCCCACCTTCTCTGGTGATGAATGGTCTGTATGTTGTCATGAGAACCACTTGAACATGATGTCCGGCTCCCACGACCACTGTTAGCAGCATGGAGGGAAGCACTGTCCCCGTGGTCATGGGAAAGCTCCTCTGTGCTAGGAGAAGAGATGACTGCTGGTGTGTCATACGGGTCTCAGCAGTCAGACACAGGGGTATATGACATATCCAGCACACCAAAGGAAAGAAGATGAGAGTTTGTTAAATTCCCTTTTGCTGATGTACTGTTATGCTGCTTTGAGACAGGCTCTTGGTTTAAAGTCTAGGCTGGCCTTGAACTTATAAACCATTTATCTTAGCTTAAGTTAGGATAATAGACACAAGCTACTGTGCCTGTAAAATATCTATTCCCCTAGAAAAGCAGCTTTTTACATACCAGAGAGAGGAAGAAAAGACTCTTGAATGGGATCAGAGTGACCAGTTATGCCATCTCATTCATCTCTTTACAAAAAAAAAAAAAAAATGTGGGAAGAGACATAAAATTGCTACACAGAAGGAACACTTTCCTTACAAGGCTCAGGATGGCAGAATATGCTCTGGTTACCTGTAGAAGGCAGTTCAGACAGACACTGGGCTGTGTCCTACTGTTACAGTCTTCCTCCAGCACAGAGCCACAGAGGACCATGAGGAGTAAACACAATTACAAAAGCAGACACACAGCAAAAATAGCATGGCACTTACTCACAAACCCACAGAAAGAGAGGAAAGAATGCAAGGAACAGATGCTCACCCTAGGCTGTACTGATCAGGATCCATCAGGGTCTACCGCTCCATCCTGCTGACACCTACGCTGGCCTCCAAAATGCTGACAGAAAGCCTCTGGAGTCGTTCATCCTGCGAAGAGACTGGCAACACATCAAAAGTAGAATTTCTGACAATATTGGATCGTGAAGAAATTTCACTGTGACCAGAATCTGAGAAATTATCCACAGTACCACTGGGAGCCAATGTATAACCTGAATGGGAAATATAAATGCAGTAATTAGATGTTTTAGGCTTCAAAAACTAAACAAGTCCACCGAATGAGCAAAAAATGTATGTTGACAGTGAAATTTCGGTTTATTCAAAAACCTATATACACCTGGTGACTAAGAGATTAAAGTTTTACTCTAATAAAGTTAAGTTGCTTATTCAACAGTCAGAGAAAACTAATTATTGTTATCCACCCTCCCTAAAGATGGAGAAACTATGGCATGCTGTGACTGCTCCTGCTTCCTTAGCTTGACACAAAAGACACAATCGTTAGTAAACCCAGCAGAACACAACTCAGAGACAGAGTGCTTGTCTGGCATGCCAGAGGCACCAGTCCAATTTTAGCAGACTAAGACAAGACAAACAAAACCGGTCTTCCAAAGCCTTCCACAACCAAACTCCATCAAGAAAAACAGATCAGTCTTCAAACTGCCCTCAGTGAGTGTCTTATTTTCTGTCTTTCTTTTTTTCAAGATAGTGTTTCTCTGTGTAGCCCTGGCTGTCCTAGAACTTACTCTGTAGACCAGACTTTGAACTCAGAGATCCACCTGCCTCTGCATGCCGAGTGCTGGGATTAAAGGTCTGTATCACCATGCCCATCCTGAACGTCTTATTTACCAAAGATGCTTTGACTTTTAAAGGATTGCACAAAAGTTCAACAAGAAGTACCCACAACGTTCTTAATTTTTAAAGTGGATACATGTGTAAAAAGTAAGACCTGCAGAAGGCACTTTTGGATTTCTGTCACTTATTTTTTCAACATTAATAATGTATTAGTCGAATGATCTTCAAGGCAATTGTTTTTAAGGGTGTTGTGCATTTCCTCAGCCCCACACTGGCTCAGTAGATGTTGATTTCCTGACCCGAAAGGACTCTTAACTCTCAGTTGTTCCTAAAAATAATTGTGAAAACCACAAGGTTCAGGGGACAGGGCAAACGTGCAGTGGCATTTTTATATGTTTAATGAAAAATTCCTCAACCTTTCTCAGCACTCATTTTTTTTTAATTTTTTAATTATTAATATTATTATTATTATATATTCTTTTATAGTCCAGTCATTATCCCCCTCCCAGTCCACCCTCTGACAGTTTCTCATCCATTCTTCCTCCCCCATCTCCAAGAAGATGTCCCCACAACCCCACCCCGCCAGACCTTCCCCCTCCCTGGAGCCTTAAGTCTCTCAAGGGTTAGGTGTTTCTTCTCTCACTGAGGCCAGACCCTGCAGTCCTCTGCTGTATATGTGTCAGAGGCCTCATATCAGCTGGTGTATGCTGCCTGGTTGGTGTCAGCACTCATTGTTTAAATTTCCATAATAACACTAAGATTGGTGAATAGATATAATCACACAAAATGTAACTTTCTCCACTTTTAGCCCAGGTTAGACTCTACCAATGTTTTTATTGCAGTTACCCCAGTGTTGGGATTAGGGGCATGCCCTACCACACCTATTATAATATAAATCTGTTCAATGACACTTACAAAACAACTACAACAAAATTGAAGAGACCCTGAGTGATAAATTTTGTCATTTCGTCCACATAGGCCCTGATTTATATGTTAAAGGCTACCCAGGTCTTGATAAGGTTTAACACAGTTATTTATGGTATATATCACATTGCAAGGTTAAGTCTGCCCCATGCTTGATGCTTGGAGGAATTCTTCCATTTTTTTAGCTAGCTAGTCAACAAGCTTTCCCAGCAGGCTTGGTTCTACAAGCCCCACCCATCCTAGATCTCCCAGGAACACTGTTATTCTTGCTCCTGTTCTCAATTCAAAGAGAAAACTACCAGGAGCCAGCAGACCTCAGCTGACTTCCACTGTCACCTAGCAAGACAAAGAAAAGAACTCTTGTGTGCATGTAGTGAGCCCTGGAGCCACCACAGGGTGGTACAGGGTCCAAAAGCTATGGATAGGTTGGATCTGATCTGTCACTAAATTCTTAGCCCCTTTCACACTTCCGTAAGGAAAACAATCTCCTTTATGACTGATTCACACACACAAACACACACACACACACACACACACACACACACGAAAGTCCAGGGGGAAAAGCAACATGGAGAGCTGTAGAAAGAACTTATCAACTATTTTAATCTGGGGAAATATCAAACTAATATGCACTGGACCTGCTGGCAAAGTCAAACAGTCCCTGAGGGGTTAGTGACATTAGGAAGGGTAGAAAGAAGAGTCAGAGACAAGAGTTAGAACAGGGAGGGCTACCAGCAAACACTGAAGCAGTGAGTTAATAGGTGCAGCTTTTTTATACCTCACAGTGCTGTGGGAAACAAACTCCCCAGCTAGCAGAATCAATGGCTGACACACATAGGATATCTGTTCCCATCCAGAGGCCTCCCTGTTCCTTCCTTAAAGGTCCAAAGACTCAAGGTATATTTATAGGCATTTTACCTGGTCCATGCACATCATAATAGTTTTGAAGCCTTTCTCCAACCTATTTCCAGGTCACTAAATTTACTGTAAATTTACTTCCTCTGGAAACCAAGGACAAACATTCTCTACAAAATCTAAAAAATTATGTAATTTCTTTTGCCCTACTTTAGCCCCACGAGTGCGAACCACATTCTTAAGCATTTATACAAAAGCGTCTAGCCACATCCATTTCTCATCTCTGCTTTCTCTTTTTCCGAGCTCCCTCTATTTTTCTGAGATCCCTTATCTGTGTTTTCCGATGTCTTTTACTCCCCAGAAATAGTCATTGCTCCAAGCTCCCCTTTTCCAATCTCCCTTAATTTTTCCAAGTGCTCACTTTTTCTGCTGTGTGGGGTCCTTTGCTTGATTCTCAACTCTCAGGGTCCCTGTTTTGGCACCGCCTATGCCAGGCCCGGCACAAAGTCAAACAGTCCCTGAGGGGTTAGTGACATTAGGAAGGGTAGAAAGAAGAGTCAGAGACAAGAGTTAGAACAGGGAGGGCTACCAGCAAACACTGAAGCAGTGAGTTAATAGGTGCAGCTTTTTTATACCTCACAGTGCTGTGGGAAACAAACTCCCCAGCTAGCAGAATCAATGGCTGACACACATAGGATATCTGTTCCCATCCGGAGGCCTCCCTGTTCCTTCCTCCAAGGTTAATAGAATGTTCAGCCCCTCACCTTGAGCCTCAAGTGTACATCCTGTTATCATTCCATGAGTCAGCAGTCGAGGAAATCTGCTTGCCCACGAAACATCCTGCCAGGCCAGCAACCTCTGATCTGTTTTGATCCTGCCTAGCAGGCACTGTTACAGAAGCCAGAAAAATAGTTCCCAACACTAAGGATAGATGTAGTTTCTTGAAAACTAGGTCTGTATTTGTATGATGAAGAAAAATAAGGAACATTAACGTTTCACATTTTCAAAGCCCCTTCTATATTACTGTGGTATAGATTTCAATTTAATTAGACCGATTTTTAATATAAAACTAATTCTCCATACATTTATGATCAGTTAAAAGAAAGTGTGTGTGTGGGGGGAGGGTGTATGCCTGAAGGCAGGTGGGGAGGGAAGGGCACTGGGGAAACTGTCGTCGGGAACATAACATACCAGAGAAGCATAAAAAATAAGATTTAAAAAAGTTTGCCAGCTGTGGTGGCATATGACTGCTAATCTAGGACTCAGGAGTCTGAGGCAGGAGGATTGCTGTAAGTCAGAGGCCAGGCTGGTCTACAAGGTCAGTTCTGGATCAGGTAAGTCTCATACGATTTTTTTTTTAATCAAAAAGCCCAAAATACTCCCCACTCCAAACACAAAAAAAGTTTTAAATAGTTACACAAGTAAATGCTATCTATACGGCTAAATGCTTTACGGACTCATTATTTCCAGGCTGCTTTTGAACATTCAACACATTTCTGGAAAGTAGTAATAGCCTAAAATAATCTTGAGTCGGGCTGGTTTTAATGGTCATCGACTCAACAGACCTATGAACAGGGTCTCACATATCTCAGGCTGGCCTGGAACTCTCTGCGCAGCTGAGCCTCCTCCTGCCTCCACTTCCTGAAGTGCTAGGATTACCGGCAATAGTAACCAACTCTTACTGTAGTAATGGGGATGGAATCCATGAATTCATACATGCTAGGCAGGCCTTCTACCTACTGAGCCCTACCAAGCTGTTGACGCTGTTTTAATGTAATTCTATTACAAATCACTCTGATTCAAGCAGTTCAAAAGCATTAACAAGCACAATATGCATAAATGTATCCATTACAGTAATGCTACATGAATAGGTAGGGTTTTTTTTTTCCTTTTAAAACATTCTATTAAACTGGGCAGTGGTGGCACACGCCTTTAATCCCAGCACTTGGGAGGCAGAGACAGGCGGATTTCTGAGTTCGAGACCAGCCTGGTCTACAGAGTGAGTTCCAGGACAGCCAGGGCTATACAGAGAAACCCTGTCTCGAAAAACAAAAAACAAACAAAAACAAAACAAAACAAAACAAAAAAACCATTCTATTAAGCTGGGTGTGGTGACACATGCTTTTGCAGGGCAGAGGCAGGTGGATCTCTGTTAGTTTGAAACTAGTCTGGTCTTCATAGTGAGACCCTGAGTTAAAAAAAAAAAGGAAAGAAAGAGAGGAAAATAAACTCTGTTTATTGATGCATGAGTGTGACTGTATGTACAAGCACACTTGGCTTTTCGCCATGTATTATTTATTTAGTATGTGTGTATACACCATGTTGCTTGTGTGGAGGAGCTGGTTCTTTTTCCCTACCCTGTAGGTCTCAGGGATTGAGCTATCAGACTAGGTAATGTGCATCCTCACCCTCCAAGCCGCCTCCCACTTGTCCCACTTGTTTTGCAGGTGTGGGTGGCACATGGGACGGAGGTTAGAGAACAACCTGAAGAAGTTGGTCTCAGGGATAAAACTCAGGTGGTTAGGTTTGGTGGCAAGCATCCTCCACACTGAGCTGTTTCCCTACGAACGAACAGTTTTGATAGGAAACTATATCTAGGGGCAGTCTTTCTCTCTCACACTTTACAAAAGACTTCCATTATCTTTCAGTGTCTGTAGATAAGAGTAAAATTGCTACATGCTAGCAGCCATGTTTGGTACTTCAAAGTGGTATTAGCAATGATTTATTTACTTTTGAAACTGGGTTTCATTAAGTATTCCTAACGGGCATTCAATTTATGTAGCACAGACAGGTTGCAAACACACAGCTCTCCTGAATGCTGGGATTACTGGTGTGTATGACCACACCTGGCACATGATGGCTTTTATTGAGGTACAAGATGCTGGCATTGTTTAGGACAAAAAAATTTCATGAAATAGATTGGGGGAAGAAAACCTCTTACGATATTTAAATTAGTATTTTTTCATAATGCAACTTTAGATACATTAAACTTAAATCTTAGGATGACAAATGACATTTCATCCACATTATAAGGATCATGAATTCAAATAAACCTAGAAGATATTTTGAGAGATATTCTCTTTCTTTGAGAAAATGGGAGACAGCTTTATAGTCAGGAGTGCCTCACATTAAATATAGCTAATTGGTATTCTAAATAAAAAGAAAAATGACAGTCTTCCATATGCAAAGTTCAGCACAGAAGAGGAGACAGAAGCACATGGCAGAGGAGTCAGGAATGTATGCTGATTGAAAATACAGGTAATGGGAAAATGTGTCCCTCGGTTTGATTGCCAAGAGGAACACAAGAGCTGGAGAGGGAAATATGTCAAGGGAAGGTTCACAAATAAAACAGTCACTGATCAGGAGGCGAGAGCTCAGGTGGGCCACACTGCCAACTGTCAACTTGGGAATGGGGACAAGTTTCCAAATCCAACTTCATGGGCAACTTTACTTTGGTTCTAATTGTTTTTTTCTGCATAAATTCAGAAGCAAGAACAACTGTATGGAAAGTCGTTCTGTTTTGTATTTACACAGAGAACCAGAGAGCAGGTTGCTGCCAATGGGAAAAGATTCCAGATTTCTTTATTGTCCAGGCATTAGCTGTATCCCCTAAGTCTCCTAAGTTTCATAGTTAGTGATCATCAAGTAGGAATCCACCTTCAGGCCTGGCATGTGCCTCAGTTTGATTCCTAGACCCACAAAACAGAAAAATAATCATTTTAGACAAATAACTTAAATATATTTTGCTTGAACTTCTGTCGTTTACTGATCACATTGAAAAATTTGTTCAAATGATGTATGTGAATGAGGTTGACTTCTGTATTTGTTAAAGCTTAAGTCAGTAAGAGTGCAGTCCCCTGTGTCACCCTTTATGCTGTCATGACAGATGACCTAACTATTAAATAAGATGCTCTTCCTATAGAATGGAAGACCGTTTTGCAATCTAGTCATTCAACAGGGATTAATATTCAGGATATATTTTAAAACCCAAGAAATTAAATGATACAAAAGTTCAATAAAAGAAAAAAGACAAATGAATTGAACAGGTAGTTTTCCAAAGAAGAAATGCAAATGGCCAATTAATACATTAAAATCTCCAAAATCCCTAGCCATAAAGGAAATGCAGACCAAACTTCACTGAGATTCCATTTCACTCTTGTCTGAGATTCCATTTCTTGATGACCACCATCAAGAAAACAAAGGCTAGTGAGGATGGGCTTGGAGGAGAAGAACCTTTGTAGACTCAGGTGGACATGCCCAGCGGCCTCTAGAAGGTCCTATGGAGGGTCCTCCAAAACTGTCCAAGCACCAGCACATGACCAACCTGCAGCACCTGTGCTATCCACATTAACCTCCGCACTCTTCCCAACAGCAAAGATATGGACCCATCCTAGACACTTTTCAACACAGAATAAAGAAAATACAGATAAATACACAGTTTAACTCGATCCCTGAAACCTATATGGAAAGAGAGAACCAACTCCCACAAGTTGCTTTCCAACCTCCACATACACAATAGAGCATGTATGGTACCGACCATCCACATTTTATAAATAAATGTTTAAAAAAGCATATATGATTGTTGTAGAAATTATTTAATCTTGACTTGGGGTTGCTACTCTGCCTTGGATGAATTAGTTCTTGGATAAAAATCACACAGAAGCTTTATATTTATAATAAGTCTTAAATAATATAAAAGCTGGGTAGCCTCCTAATCTCTCTGCCATAGCCTGCTGGTCAGTCAACACAGGAACTATGACTGGAGGAGTGAGGATGATTATAGAAAAGTCAAAAACAAGATGCAATAGACACAATATGGGAGGGCTGCTAGTCAATACCATGCTAGTGAGCAAAGTGTATTTTCTCAGTGTCTTTTAAAGGCAAGCAACACAAAACATGGCTAATCCCAGGAAGATAAACAATGACCACAAATGCTGGTACACAGTATCTATGTTTGACTAAGGCCTTTTCCTTCAAGCTAGGGCAGTCTCTCAAAGACGTATGCATAAATGGAGGAACTTAGCAGGGCATATGCATGTCTTAATTAAAAACAAAGACAGATGTCAGCAGACTTATTCATGATTAATCACAAGCAAGAAGTCAGCCAAAGTTAACTCCAGAAGTGCTCCCCATAAGTCCTCCTTTTTTATCTATACAGGCCAAAGCTGTCTCAGCTATTGGTGCAGAAAGTCTGTATCTGTCTTAGGTGTCCCCTCAGGACCTTACCTGTCATTAGTACATGAATCCTAGTATTCATGCCCTATCTTAGGTTGATCCACCTCTGAGAAAATCTTACCCATCCTTTTTTTTTTTTTTTTTTTTTTTATCTATAAGAGGCACTTTATCAGTCACAGAGCAGAAAGTTGTGCCTGTTTTAGGTTGTCATCTGAAAATACAGCTCTTACACATCATTGGCACATAAATAATCTTGCATTTGTGGCCTGTCTTAGGTTGAGGTTTCAAGATGATCTTACCAGGCATTGACTACCAACTTCTTCTAGGGAAGATGCTGGAGCTGAAACTTACTTATGGAAGTTACTTAATCTATTTGACATCTGTAAAAACTCTGATGATTTCTCTAAAGAACAGGTAATAGATACGCCATAAAAAGGATCATAAAGCCAAGTTGTGCTATGCCTAATAAGAGAGATATAAGCAAGGACCATGAAGGAAAAATGGCCTGTAACTTTTTCAGCAATGCCAGCAGCATCAAAAGACAAAGTCTTTGCATTTCTTAAACTTACAACCTCTTTAAGCAGGATAACAAATCTAAAGAAGTATTAATATTATGCCAAATACCCTGAAGATACCCTTTTATTTTGGTCCACTTATGCTGACTCTCATTATACATTTTGGAGTTATACAAATCCAGAGATACAGATGATGACATTCCAAATGGCTTCAGACTTTCATTCCTTGTACCTCTTCTCCCATGTTCTGCACTGTATTTTAAAATGTGTCAATTCTTTGTTCTAGTCATCTATTCAAGTCCTCTTGTATATTCAGGGCATTGGTTACATTTTTACAAGATGATTAACAAAACTATCTGTTTGTACCTCTTATGCTAAAGTTGATACAGAAGTAGCAGCACTGGCTATAACAGTTATGAGACCAACACCACCAACAATGATCAGCCCAAGATACATTTGCTCCTTTCCAGAGAATGATCTAACTCTTACAATATTTGTAAACCTTTTTTAGAATACCAGGGTTCAGATAAATTCACAGGAATCATAATAAAAGCTGGTTGATGTACTACCATTACAGACTGGCCATCATATAGTGCAGAAACACAAATGAGCACAAGACAATTAAAACAAGAAACATTGAATGTATCAGCACCAATAACAAAGGTAACATTCCCAATTAGTAAAAGATTAGGTGGGGTTACACCAGATGTCACTTTTACCTTAACTAATTTTATTCTTGAACAAAGCACTGTGTAGCCATAATCTTAATTGATAGAAATCTTTATAATTGATACAAATTGAGTTTATTATTTCTTACATTGGTATAGAATTTATATTGATACAGATTTTAGGTTTTCATTAGTATGGCTCTATATATTAATAGAAAATTTGAAATAAATAGTTACTCTAAGATAGGCATTGTGCCTATGCAACTCATTTAAGAATACAAGACTTAGGCCCAGTCCTAATAGCTGCTTAACAAACTGTTTTAAGATGATTAAGCAACACAAGTTAAGAGCCAAATAGCAAACTCATGGTTATGTTAGACACTGATTTAATTATAATAAAGTGTTTTCAGTTTGCTCAAATAGAAATGGCTAATGGCTAAGAGTAGTTAAGGTTTAACAGTTCAGAGATACTTTACTAAGCCTTCAAAAGCATCAGAATTCCACAGAATGTGACATTTAATTTCATTACTAAGGATCTTTTGACCATGAGATATGTCTGCTCCTGACAGCTTCCCCATTCCCCTTCAAAGAAGAGTCCAGCATCTCAAGGCAAGATTGCTTATTGTGGCAAGGTAGCCACTGGACACAAATTGCTTATATCATTTGCAGATAATATATTGTCCAAAAGGACAAACAAAGGTGGGATAGTTGACTACTAAGCTCTGCCAAAACAGAGTAAGCTGGTCCTTCATATTTCCTCCTTCATGCAAGGTCTGCCAGATGGTTGTGGGACAGAAGGCTGAAGACAGATGCTCCAATGTTTTGGGAAATTATGGGCTGTCCAGGTAGTCAGCTGTCTCTATAATTGCTTAAGTTTTGGAAGCTGTGTTTGATGCTTCCTATATACTCAGGCAATATTTAATTTGTTCTCGGAGTTCTGACAGGGTTGAAGACTAGTTATAGTCTCATAATCAAACTCAAGTTGTTTCAGTATTGAGAGAGAGGTTATAGAGTGGAAGACAGTTTTCAGATGGTGTCACAGGCTAAAAATCTAAGCATAATTCAGGGATAGAATTATAAATCTTTAAGCTAGGAATGATGGTAGAGTACTTTATCTAATTGACAAATATAACGGACTAGATGTTAATTGTATATTATACTTTGTAATTTACATGATTGTTATGGTTTTGTTTAATTTGTGTCTGAGAGAAGAGAGATTTTTTTTTTAATTGGACAGAAAAGGAGATGATTCTGTTGCTCTGATCAGGAATCTGTGTGTGAACCCTGAAGGTCCTGTTTCCCAATTGGTTCTTGATCAATCAATAAAGATGCTAGTGGCCAATGCACTGGGCAGAATAGGTGGGACTTTCAGTTTTTCCACAGGCAAGCTAGCAGATACAAGAGAGGAGGAAAGATTTCAGCATGCTCCAGAGGGAGAAAGAGCCATCAGCCATATGAGATCTTGGGTGGAGTGGCCCTCAGCCACTTCCCTGACTGGGCCTGGGGTAGCAGGTGGGAGATTAGAGAACAAACAAGCCGAGGGCAGATTTAGGGTGCTGAGCTGGGAATATAAAGAAAGATGAGATAACTGACAAAGGCTTAGAAGAGTCTGGCCATTGAGCTAAAGCATATCAAAAATAAGCTTGTGTGTGTGTGTGTGTATGTGTGTGTGTATATATCTATGTCTTTCATCCACAAAGCAGAGAGAGCCTGGGCGGGGCTGGTAGCGCAGTCCACCCAGAGCTTAAAGCAAGGTAGTAAAAACTACACACTATACCTGGCTCCTTCAGCACCCTGTGTCAAAACACAAACATGCCTCTTTTTCCATATTAATACCAGACTGGGACCATGCCATATGCCAGTAAGCAGATCCGTCCATTTCGCCTGGGCATAAGTATGCCCAGTTGTAGGGTGCCATAGACACTCAGCGGCATCCAGGGCTAAAATGTTCAAAATAAAAATTTGCAGTGAAGAAGTATCCAACCCCCACCCCCACCTTTTTTCGTAACTGATTTTCTTAGAGCCACATGGGCTTATTCCATAATTCCCTGGCCTTGAGGACACAAGAAATTATGTATATCATGTAGAGTATAACTCATATTTTATATATTTAACTCATATTTAATTCATACTTTAACATGTGTGATTTATGTTTAATGTATAAGCTTTCCATTTAAAGTATATAATATTTAAAGTATATGATTTATATTTACTGTATATAATATAGTAATGTATATAAATCATATTCAATGTATATAGTTTATATTTAACTTGTATAAATTATATTTAATATGGATAACTCATATATACTCATGCATGTACGAACATACATGTAGTCATTATATACATGTTTCAATGTATATAATGTCTAACTTGTATGGTATATGTTAGTTTAAATGACTTTTATTTGGAGGCACCTGCTGGATTGGATGACAACAGGCAATGTATTTATCTGGAGTCCATTTGATCTGTGACAGGTGGGTCCAAGTCTTAGGACTCTTGACTCCCTAAAACTTACGTGAACCTTAGTTTACAAAAGGGTGTACATTAGTATTCACCATTGTATTGAAATCCATATTTTAGAAATATAGTTAACAGGTGTCTGTTAAACAACTCATGCCTTTGAGACCTAGTAAAAGCTACAGATTTTGGTTAAAATGCATAGAACATTTTTCCTCAATCCAGAAGGCTAGATACACAGATTGATCAGACATGCTTTTAGCTTGATGAGTAGCATCATTAAGTTTATATTCAGGAGACAACCAAAGGGGAATTAAAATCTCGAGCTTGTGCTTGAATTCTAAACTGCCAGTGTTCCATTAGCTTGTCAGAACCCCATTGATCAATGTTAAAATTGTGAACTTTGAAATGACAGTAGCATGTGGGGGGGTATATGAAACATTTCCCACTTTTTATACCTTAAATCATTTCTTACATCTCTATAATTTGCATTTATAGACCTTAGAACATCTTCTTAGATCCTCCAATGTTTATAATTCGAATCTACCAACTTTAAAGATCTTTCATCTGAAGCATTTTTTATTTTTACTTGCATTTATCAATCTCAAACGTTTTCCATAACCATTTTCTTAGACCTTGGCCTGCTAGATCATAACTCACCTGTGACAGACCTCAGCGTTGCTGCCTCCACAGCTGCCGAAGGAGGGGCAGGAGCAAGCCCCACCTGCCTGCCACTTGAGGAGTGCTTACTTTCATCTTTGTCAAAACATCCCCAGACAAGGGGGGAGGACGACTTCGCTGAAACCCACTTCTCTCTCCCAGCCCTAATCAGGGTCCAAAGACTAAAAGTACCTACAGGTACTTTACCTGGTCCCTGTACATCCTAATAATTTTGAAGTCTTTCTCCAATTTTCTTCCAGGTTGCTAAATCTATTGAACCAATAAACCTTCTCTACAAATCTAAAAAAATGATGTAATTGCTGTTGCATGTTAACATTTCCACAAAAAGTATATAGTCGGTCCCATTTTTTCTTTATTTTCTCTCCATTCTTTTTACTTTTATTTTTTACAAGCTCCCTTACCTTTCTCTGAGCTCCCTTATCTTTGTTTTCCTATATCTTTCACTTCAGATAGTTCCTGCTACCAACACTTTCACTTTTCCTGAGGAGCACTCCATTTCTGGCATTGTCCTTCACTGCAGCCCCTGCAGTTGAGTCTCACACTGAACGCCATTCTGCGGGTCAGTCAATATGAGAATCACTGCTGGGGAAGTGAGGATGATTATAGGAAAAGCAGAAAGAAGATGCCAGAGACAGGTATGCGAGGGCTGCTGGGAGTGGGAACTCAGTGTCTTTTAAAGGCAAGCGACACAAACATGACCAATTCCAGGAAGATAAACAATGACCACAAATGCTTATGTGGCAAGTTTATGATACACAGTATCTATGTTTGAGTTTTTCCTTCAGATGGAGGAACTTGGAAGGGTATAATTATAAACAAAGGTGTCGGCACACTCATTCATGATTAATCACAAGCAAGAAGTCAGTCAAAGTTAACTCTGGAAGTGCTCCCCAAAGAATCTTTTTTATTGAGAACCCTGAGTTGTTATTTACTATGTTTTATATGGGCTGCTCTTAACTCCAATTGGCCAGCCCACAGGGCCATGTTTTCTTTAATCCTCACCCCTTGTGGCTTCTCCTTCCTTCTCCTGTCTTTCTTTCTCTTCGTTGGCCCTCTCTGGCCCCCAAGCCCGGGAAGCCTAAGCCCCACCTATGTCTTTTCTGCCCAATTATTGGCTGTCGGCATCTTTATTTACCAATCAGAAATAACTTGAGGCCAAAGTGTAAGTGTGGTCTCTCTTGTCTTTGGGACAACCAGGTCTTGGAGGCCTGAATTTAGCATTACAACAGATAGCAGAAACCAAACCTTGAGACATGATAAAAATCAAAATAGGAAAATAAAGAAATGGTTTAAAATGGCATCCAAAACTTGTTGCCACGTCTGAGATACTGCTGTTAACTATAATCTACTTAATATCAAATCCTTTAAGGATGGAGCAATGTCTTTGAGCAAATAGCGTCCAATGTTGCTTAGGTATCATATGGTGAAAGGTAGTTTACAGGAGGCACTACATGCTGTGGAAATTTCACATGCAGAACTCACAGACACCACACAGAGACCAAGGTTAGGAAACTCAAGTTGCTCATCTAAGTAAGCTCTTACCCATGTCACATGGGACCTTCACAGTGTCATGTGTACAGATGGGCACTGAATATACCAAGGGGCATTGGATCCCCTAGAATGTGAGTGTTTGATGGTCATGAGCCACCATGTGTGCTGGGAATTGTACTCAGATCTACTGCAAAAGCAGTGAGTGCTCTTAGCCACTAAGCCATCTCTCCAGCCTGATGGCCTGGGTCAACTCAATCATGTGATCTCAAGTTATCTACCTCACATTTAAATTATCAAGAAGATATAATTCAAATTTGCCCACATAAGTTCCCAAAGTGTCCTAAATGCAAAATGGTGTTTTGGGTTTTTTTGTTTTGTTTTGTTGTGTGTTTTGTTTTGTTTTGTTTTGATTTTTCGAGACCGGGTTTCTCTGTGTAGCCCTGGCTGTCCTGGAACTCACTCTGTAGACCAGGCTGGCCTTGAACTCAGAAATCCGCCTGTCTCTGCCTCCCAAGTGCTGGGATTAAAGGTGTGTGCCACCACTGCCTGGCTGGTGTTTCCTTATAATATAGAAACAGACACAAAGGGAAGTGTTCTGTGTAAAGACCGGCCACATTTTTCGTTTTCATTTTTAACAGTTCTGTGTCACTGTGTGGTGGCAACTGAAACCCTGGGCTCAGGCAACCCTCCAACCTCAACTCCCCCCAGAAGCTGTAACTGCAGATGTGTACCGCTATATCTGCTTCGTAGCCTCACCAGTTATTTCAAGGTTTGGAACCTACAAACTGGGCTAAGGTATGGTGTCCTGTGCAGTTGGATCCCTGCTTCAGTGGGCTCTGGTGTTGTCAGAGGTGTACTCCTCTCTCCTGGTCATCTCTAACCATGTTGCCCATCACTTTGTGGATTCTTCTGTGAGAAAAATAGGCATGCCAACTGGAGCCACAATCACCACTATGTCCTTTGCTTGTGGTGCTGGCTGTGTCAGAGGAAGCCAAAGCAAGGAGGTCAGAGCTCAGTGTCCCCTTACCACACTAACTTAACTGGACACAAAGACCCAGTCAAGCACAAGGACTGTGTCCCTTGCTGCTTGAAACCCCCTTTGACCCTCACCATTACACATAGAACAGTCTGTGGCTGATTTGGGGAGACACTCACACGTGCTGGTTGCTGGCACACACGGCAGTGACAGTGTCTGAAGACTCTCCTCATCCATCTCCAGCTCCAGGTTGGACAGGTATTGCTTCACTTTCCAAGCCATTTGGGCGTCTTCATACAAATGTTTGTCACTGAGGAAGGAACTACAGGGTACCTGCTTTTTATGCCCCACTGTCTGAGCAACTTGTAGTAATGTGGCATTCACACTGCCCTGACTCAGTGACATGGAAGGGAAAACAAGCCTGCAACTCTCTGGAGTACTGTATAGACTGATCTACCAGAACTGCCAGACTTGTGTAAGGACTCTTGAAATGTCTTACTCCCCACTCCCGTAAGTAAAGTGCTATGGGGGAACCCAGAATAACAGAGATTACACAAAGTTTGGTTCAGAAGGAATTATCCATAATACATAGACACAGACACGTTTGGCGTATGATCTGCTCCTACCAGTAAGTTCTACTTTCCATCTCACAGAGCATTCAAAGTCTGTTCTCTCAGAGAAACCAGAAAACATAACTGCATATAAAAGCTTGTGCAAGGATACTGAGTGATCATAGCAACAATTTACAGAATAGAATTTGCTTTTCTTAATGGGGGGTATTTTATATGTGTTTAATTAAACTCAGCCATACTGTTCATAGTTGTGTTCTTGCTCTGTGTGTGGAATGTGGTGAGTTTTTAAAGCAGTAAATCTGCTAATACATCAGTCACGTGAATGTAAATGTATGTATGGAAGCTATTACATGAATTGTTAAGAACTATTTTTAAAGGGGCTGATTCATATAGAATGAAAACAGTAGTTAGTAGAGCTGCAGACACTTTAAGGCGCAGGATGCCTCACACCACCACACTCAATCCTGTATCTGTGCGATCGGGGTTTAGTTGCACCCTTTCTTCCTTCTAAAAGCATGCTTCCCTTCAATACAATCTTTCTGACAGCCAAGAAATATGTCTGGACTGCATTTTCCCAGAATAATAGCTCTCATTTTCCAGAATGATCACCAATCACTTCACAGCTCTTGGGAACCTGACTCCACCAATGTCTCAACAGATCAAATCTGAAGTCAGTTTGCATCTAAAATTCTGGTAGAGTGAGATGGTTAAGGGGGGGAGAAAGGATAGTATTCGAAAACAGAGCAGGTAAGCAAACAAACCAATGGGCTGAGGAAGAACTGAGCATGCAAAGGCTCTGCCACTTACCCCAGCCTCTTCCTCCTGTAACTGAGAGCCATGGAGATTGAAGCATGGGTGTAGAAAGAGACACAAGCTCAGAAAGGACCTCTGGACAAACACTTCTAGAAGCCCACAGACATTAACTGCTTAGTCACCTCACATGCATCCACTCTACAGACATCTCTGGCTTAAAGGGCTGCTGCCTACACTTTTGTTCCTTCCCTCCACTGAACGAACCATTGCTCACTATACTGAGAGATAAACACAGTGTGTGGACATTATGACAATTCTGCTGTAGCTGGTGCTCCCAACTACAAGTTCTAACTCTGTACCTCAGTGTTCTGAAATAAGATGTAAACACTGTACCCCACATTCAATAAAACTGTCTGAAGGACAAGCTGCTGGCACTACTGTCACATGTCCTGGATGCAAATGAGAGACAGCACCACAAACCAAAGCCTTTAGGTGATTGTCTCAGCACATCCTAATGTAACTCCTATCATTAACTATTTAGCTCTTCCTTAATGTGGGCAAGCTCACTTTAACCTTTTTACCCGACACATGCCAAAGCCAACAACTCATGCACCGAGTCCTGAACTTAAGGGCAGGGTCCATGTTGACTGAGGCCATTCAGCCAACATGATGGATTTCCTTTGCAGTCATCCTCAGCTTCTCAAAGTTGACCAGTCCATCTACTTTTGAGTCATTTCCTGAGATCAACAGAGGAGGAACAAGAGGTCACATAGTGTCCATTCTGAGTTCCCACCAGAACAGACAGCTCCCACTCATGCTCACCCTCATGGAGAAATGTGAGGTCCTTCTTGATGATGGGGAACAGGAGGCTGTAAGTTCTGGCAGCTCAGTTATGGTGGTACTTTGACATTTCTGGAAGGATCAAACAGGTCTTGTAGTTCATGGAATAGCTTTTAATAATTTTTGGCAAGTTTACCCCAGGTAGTTCATAGTCTTGCCACTGGTGCCAGGTTTAGGCCACTGAGGGGGGAGAAGAGAAGAGAGATATGATCAAATTATCCTCTCTGAAACAAAGGAAGACATACAAGGCAACACTTCTGTGTGTGAACTTCACATGCATGGAAATTTCTAGAATGCCTCAGAGTTCAAGCCAGTCCTGCCTGGGCAGTGAGTGGAAGCTGAAATTGGGGTCAGAGCTAAACCATTTGCCTTTGTACTTCTTCCTTTTATGTCCTCTTAACATTTCAAATATTCATTCATTCATCCACTAACCCTTTCATTTGTTCATTTGCTCATTCATTCATTCACTGGTTTATTTATTCATTTACTAATTCACTCATTCATTCACTAATTTACTCACTCATTTACTAATTCACTAATTCGTCCATCCATCCATCCATCCATCCATCCATCCATCCATCCATCCATCCATTCATGTGAGCATGTTTGAGTGTTTGAGTCCAGAGGTATCCCAGCAAGCATGTGAAGGAGAGAGGACAACTTCCAGGAGCCAGGTCTCCCTTCTAACATATGGGTCCAGGTCACTCAGGTGACCAGGCTTGGCAGCTGGCATCTTCACCGGCTGACCCTTCTGGTTTGTTTGTTTGTTTGACTTTTGTTAAACAGCCCTGGCTGGCTGCACTGACCAGGTTGGCCTCATACTCGGAGAGCTCCCAGACTCTGTCTCCTTAAGGGTGGAGATTAAACACTACCACACGCAGCCAGCTGACCCCTCTGTATGCTCTCTTTGATCTGTTTTCTCTCTTTCTCTCTCTCTCTCTCTCTCTCTCTCTCTCTCTCTCTCTCTCTCTTTCTCTTTCTTTTTCTTCCTTGTGTGGCTCAGCTCCAAGTGCATTTAATACTGGGAGGTTGTGAAGGGACAATTTAAGAGAAGAAGCTAAGTTAGGAATGGTGGCAATGCCTGTTATCCTAGCACTGGGACAGCTGGAGAATCTGAAACCACTGGTCTGCAAAGACCCCGTCTCCCAAAAAGGGGAGGGGGGTTGGGAGAATGACTTGTGAGATGCCCTGTGTAATTGGGGTAAGGAGACCCTCTTGTCTTTCTCTTCCTTATTTTATGTTCCAGCCACAAACAACTCTGTTCCACCAAACGCTTCTGCTGTGATATACTACACATTACCACAAGCCCAGGCACAATAAGGCTTATACATCTGTTATACAACATGTACTGTACATCCAATACATCTAGCCAAAACGGACCTTTCTTCTCTATAAAATGATTATCTCAGGCATTTTATTATAGTAAAGATAGCTGACTAGCACACTAATCACAAAACCAATAGAAGATAAGTTCTGTAAATTTGGGGATATTTTGTGTTCATGTGTCAAAAAAAAACCTTGAGGCTTTGCCTTGCTAAAAAATGTCATGCGATACTGGAATGAACAATTTTATTTTTAAGACAGTTATTTACTTCAGTAGTTCTCAACCTGTGGGTCATGACCTCTTTGAAGGTTGCATATCAGAAATCCTGTGTATCAGATATTTACATTATAATTCAAAGCAGCAACATTACATTTATGAAGTGGCAACAAAATTGTATGGTTGGGGGTCACCATGACATGAGGAACTGTATTAAAGGGTTGCAGCTTTAGGGAGGTTGAGAACCAGTGATTTATTTATTTAGTATGTCAAGGCACTGTGTGAAGGTCAGGGCATAACTTGCAGGAAATGATCCTCTCCTTCCATCATGTGGGTCCTGAGGATTGAACTCAGGCTACAAGGTTTAGTAGTGGGTGCCTTTACCCACTGAGCCATCTTGCTGATCCATTATGTATCATTTTAATGCATATCTCTTGCTTGACATTTTTTTGTTATGTAGAGCTACATGGTGACCTCCACTGTGCTGAGCTGAAGAACTGAGATTTGGCTCTTGCCCAACAGCTCCTGGGTACTTCCTCTGAGCAAAGCCTTCCAGTTTCCTTGTCAATTTTCAGATGGTACCTGAAAGAAACAGAAACTCATCTGGTGTCAAGCTGCACAGCAAGCCTGTGGGACTCCTTGAGAAACATCACTAGTTCCTGGTGGGATGGGGTGGGGTGGGGTGGGGTGGGAGTGGGAGAGAACTAAGAGAATGATGTGAGAGTTCTTTTCATCTAGCATGGGTGTACAGATACTGTCCCAGCCACCAGTTCAGTGTCACCAGCTCACAGCACCACCAGGTGATAGGTAAGAGGAACTGAGCAAACCACGGGAGATTTCTTCCAGCCAGTTCTGTAGTTATTTTTTTCTACCATTGAAATACTTTTAGCTTGTTTGCCAACAGTGACAGAAAAGAACTATTTACCAGATTAAATAAACACCAGATCAAAGTCATTACTCAGTTTCCCAGTGAAGAGGGAATCTGACAGTTGCTGGGTCTACACTAGCTCAAATGAAGTTTACTTATTAATGCCTAGGAGAGCTAATAACTGAGTTGGCAAAATGCCTTAGCAGGCAAAGATACTTGTCATGCAAACTCAGAGGTCTGAGACTTCTGACCTCCATATACTGTAGCACATGTGGCCATACAAACACACACACACACATCACACACACATCACACACACACACACACACACACACACATACACACTATTGGGAGGGGGAGACCGGAATAAATTTATTTTCCACTATTTGATCTTAAGACAGATTTTAAGGTGCTTGTTTGTTTGTTTGTTTGTTTGTTTTACATGTGTCTTGCCTGCATTCACGTATGTGCACAACATGTGTGCCTAGTGCTCTCAGAAGTCAGAAGAAGGCATATGATCTCCTGCAACTGGATGGTTGCAATCCATCATGTGTGTGCTAGAAATAGAATCTTTGTAAGACCAACAAGTGCTCTTAACTGCTAAGTTATCTCTCCTGCTCCAAGGTTTTAATTTTCAGATATCTAGATTTTCATGAAATTCATCTAGGGAAGTGGGAGGTCTCACCTTAATTTATCAGAATAGCAATCAGGCATCTTGGAGTGAAAGGTACACAGTCTGTCCCACCAGAGTTCCTTCTCCAAGCCTGCATCCAAGTCGAAGAGACAACCAGAGTGCTGTTGCTGTTGCTTTGTTTGTACAGTGATGAAACTTGAACCTGAGACCTTGCCAACCAAGTACTCTCAGGGAAATTAGTCACACCAATAACTTGTTTTTTCTTCTTCTAGTTTTCTTTGGAATATGCCATTGTTCTTGAGTTTTACATGGTATGAGCCTAAACCATGATCTAATGGCTGGTCACCCTTATAAAGAACTCGGTGAAATCGAGGCCAGCCTGGTCTACAGAGTGAGTTCCAGGACAGCTAAGGGTACTCAGAAAAACTCTGTCTTGAAAAACCAAAAGAGAAGAAAAGAAGAAGAAGAAGAAGAAGAAGAAGAAGAAGAAGAAGAAGAAGAAGA
>JADRCH010000166.1:2008-14530 GCA_019843965.1 Rhynchomys soricoides | reverse complement strand
GAAGAAGAAGAAGAAGAAGAAGAAGAAGAAGAAGAAGAAGAAGAAGACGACGACCTCGGTGAAGATAGGATCCCGACGTTTGCTCTGTAGCTTCCCTCCCCCCTTGGTGGGCAGATGTCTTCTCCAGTGAAACTCTAGGAACAAAGACACAGAATCCTACTAACTGACTTTTTACATACAGACTTCACAATACAGGACAGAAAATAAACGCCCTGCCCCTTGACGGGTGCAGACTAATGTCCTCCACTGCGGTGACTCTGACACCCAGACTCTCTTCAGTAATGAATGGGAATCATAAAGCTGCAGCTCAATGGAGATTTGCAGGACTTCACATCAATCAATGCATATGCAGAGGAAGCTTAACCTCTGACCCCCTAAAAATGTATTTATTAGTGTGGAGACTGGGAACAGAAGTGACAAAGGGCCAAGGATTTAACATCCCAGGTAGAAAACACAAGTTTAAAAGTAATGGTTTAGATCCATACCATGTAAAACTCAAGAACAACGACATATTCCAAAGAAAACTAGAAGAAAAAAAAAACCAAGTTATTCATGTGACTAATATCCTTGAGAGTGCTTGGTTAATCAGGCCATGGGTTCAAGTTTCACCTTTGTACAAACAAAGCCACAGCGTCAGCACGCAGGTTGTCTCTTGGACTTGGATACAGGCTTGGAGAAGGAAGAACTCTGGTGAACAGACTGTACCTTCCCCTCAGTTACATCCTCAGTTGGCAAGCTTGGAAAGCTGATCTGGGAGTCATCAATGTTTGATAACTCCCTCTGCCGTGACTGAGACCTCACAGAGGGAATACCGCTCTGGGGTGGTAGTAACAGCAAACTCTCTGACAGTCTGGATGACCATTTCCTTTGCTGTGGTGTCCTTACTGGTCATGATGTACCTGCTTTGATGGTGAGCCTTGAAAACTTTTAGTGCCTGATCTGGCAAGTATAGTGGAAGGAAGCCATACAGAATCAGAAACAGATAGCAACATGATTAATTAACACCCCTCGATACCCCTCAAAGGGTGGTGACATTCTCCTCCCTGACAGCTGTGACATGCTACCTCCTAACCCATATCTTCCCTGAGAGATAACTGCATGGTTAATGGACAAATACAAAGATATATACATGAGAACATAAGAAACACATACAAAAACGAGCACGTACACACAGTGTCATGAGAGCATCAAAAAATGTCCATCTACAGTTAATCTTTATTATAAGGGAAAGCCCATTTTAGTTTACCTAAAATATGCCTCCTAATTTACTTACTTGACCAAGCATAGTAATAAGTGTATAGTATATTATTCTTCATTTTATTAAAGGTTCAACCACACCAAAATGATTTTCAGAATACAACGTGGACTGGTCCCCAATGTTTGGAGTTTGAGGTTCATTCTGAATCTTGGTGAATGATAACCATTCACGTTCAACCACCAAACATGCATAAAATGTCATTACTACATTTGAAACAGAGAAGTCTATGAAAAAGAAGGCAGGAAGGCTTTGGTGCTCACCAGGAATAGTAAACCTGGTGGTGTGACTACAGCAAGTCAGGGTTACTCAAAGACAGCGTTCCACTGACAAGGCTGGGCAGCTGGGATATTCTTGGTCTGCCTCAGTCCAATGATGCTATCATCTTGAGATGGACCAATCCCAATATCAAGAAAAGAGCAGATTTAAAATAATAAATTACTAGCAAGGTAAAGGCTCTAAGCCATTACAGATCATGAAGTAAGCCATTTTCATTTGCACTTGCAATTAATGTAAAAATGTGCAAAATGGTGAAAGCATGTTCAGCCCAGTGCACTTAAACATATAGCAGATTTCTCTAAAACCCATTTTTTTAATAAGCTATTTTTCCAGTATAAAAACACAGTAAAGAAAATGTGCTCCTGTGTCTGACTGAAGGAAGGAATGAGAATGAACCTAAAACAACACACATGGGGAAAATCACTGGAGTTCACTGCGCCAAGAGCTCAACACCAATCCAGACAGCTGCTCCCTCATCCGATCTTCACGACGAAGGAACTGAGGAAAAAGAAGGGGGAAGAAACCCAAACTGTCCCTCTCACACTCTTCTAGGTAGTAAAAGGAACCACCATGCAGTCCAAGTGCCAGGACACCCTGACACAGACCTCATCTCTCAGTGACAGAGTGTGAGCATGCAGCGTGCAGGCTTGGAAGGACGGGCACTGAAAACACAGTGATTCACTTCTAAACTCACTCTGCTCAAGGTTTATACTCACATGTTTAATTCTTCAGAAAAATAGGAGCTTCGCTGGTGGCTACAGACTCCTTTTTACTTACAGGAAATCAGAAAGAAAATAAGTTCTGTGGACACTTGTGTTGTGCAGAGTCTTTCGACATGGCTAGGGAAGACCGTGGATCCAGAGCCTCCTGCTCATGGTTCTCAAGCTGGGATTACAAGTGTGCACCAGCATTTGGCACTTGTGGACAGTGCTTAAAACACTACTAGACAACATATGAAATTATTTCTTGATTGAGAGATCAAGTGTTTCCAAGAGAAAGCATACAAAAAATAAAACAAATCTAGGACAAAAGAATAACCAGATTACATGCAGCTGTCTGTAGTTCTAATTCCATAAACATTTTCAAACAAAAAAAGAGAATCCTACTAAAACTGGGATATAAATTGGGTTTCGCAAAGAAGACAATTATAGTGTAAATTCTCCTTTGCACATAGGAGAGCCCAAGGCAAAAAAATCAAAGTTCTGTTTAAGCATGCACAGTTGGGCATATAAAGACCTGAAATATTAATGTTTTGTATATGATAAAACTATGTTACTGGGATTTTATTTTTCAATTACATAAATGTCTTTGCCAAATATATGTGGCACATGACATAACATAATTCCTGTGGTAAAAACAAAGGTGTGTCTGACCGTGTCGGTCATGACAGACATGTTGGTGAGCATCAGTACCCTTCAGGTTCATCCTTGAAGAGAGTTTCTCACAGCCCTTTCCCATGTCAGTGAGCATCAGTACCCTTCAGGTGATCCTTGAAGAGAGGTGGTCACAGCCGGTTCCCATGTCGGTGAGCATCAGTACCCTTCAGGTGATCCTTGAAGAGTTTCTCACAGCCGTTTCCCATGTTGGTGAGCATCAGTACCCTTCAGGTGATCCTTGAAGAGTGTTTCTCGCAGCCGTTTCCAACCTCTCGGGTAATACACAGGAACCCACCCTTCTTCTCCATGCCTCCCCTTTACCTCGAGACCCACAGACACAAGGCTATTCTGGGACCAAAAGTTTGCATGTTTTATGCAGACTCTAACTAAGATACGCTTGAGCGGATCCTTTTGTCTAACCTCTCCAAGTGTGTTGCTCTCACTGAAACAAGTCAGCTTATTTTAAGATCCGTTGACTAATCTTTCCTTCTTCTGGGTTCATTGGGTTTTCTTGAGTGACTTACATGACATCCCATTTTGAATTCTATTATGCTCATGACATGCTTTTTCTCTATGCACATCATATATGCATCCCAGGTTTCACGATAATTCGTGTCTACCCTAGCCATTCTGTGAGTCTCTAGTGCCTTAGCTTCTGTAATACAGACTTGAAATATTAATGTTTTGCACATGATAAACTATTTATGTCATTGGGATTTTATTTTTTCAATTACATAAATGTCTTTGCCAAATATCACGTGAAAAATGAACAAGTATATTATTACTGGGAGATTTCACTAATTTATTAGGTTATTGCTTTGTTAAACACAATAACAAAGGTGGGTACCTGGCTCGGTGGTGTACTTAACATGCTCAAGGCCCTAGGTTTTCCCTCAGAAATTCATCAACCCGTACTGATGCCTGTAACTGCGAGCACTGAGGAGGTGGAGATAGGAGGACCCAGGGGCTCACTTGCTAGCCAATCTAGCCCACATCAGTGAACTCTAGATCGAATGAGAGACACTGTGGTGGTTTGTATATGCTCGGCCCAGGGAGTGGCAGTATAAGGAGGTGTGGAGTAGGTGTGTCACTGTGGGTGTGGGCTTTAAAACTCTCATCCTAGCTGCCTGGAAGACAGTATTCTCCTAGCAGCCTTCAGATGAAGATGTAGAACTCTCAGCTTCTCCTGCACCATGCCTACCTGGAAACTGCCATGCTTCTGCCTTGATGATGATGGACTGAACCTCTGAACCTGTAAGTCAGCCCTAATTAAATGATGTCCTTATAAGAGTTGCCTTGGTCATGGTGACTGTTCACAGCAGTGAAACCCTAACTAAGACAAATCTATCTATCTCAGAAAATAAGATAGAGAGTGATAGAAGAAGATAACCAGTGTTGACATCTGCCTCCTAATGAACACACATGTGCACACATAAACATGTACACACCAAAAAGTTACCTTCTCAAAACATGCAAATGTATGTTAAGTACTGACTGATACTGCTTTGTCCTGGATCTCTAAATCTGTGGAAATATTTAACCTACACTATTTTAATTTGAAAACATATGTTTAAAATGTCTAAATAAAAGCAGTCATGTAATAAAAACAAAAATTGGACAAAAACTACAAAGTCCAAGGTGAGACTCAATAAAGAAAGCAAATAGTAATAATCTAGAAAGATCTGTGTGGGAAAGGGTTGTGAGAGGAGGTGCCAACACTTCTATGTGAAGCTGATCATCTAGCATGGCCTTGACAGAGTTCACAAAACCTGCTGGATGGTCAGATCAGAAGAGGGCCCCAAGGCCTTCAGCAGCACAGGAGGATGAGCCGGCCCAGTGTTACCAAACATCTACCGTCCACCAGGCATGCACTGCCCACCAAACCATGCTGCAGAGTCTGTGGCATGCAGACGTTTGGTTATGTCTTTCCACATTCTCAAGAGAACCACACATTGGCCTTGCATTTGAAGTGAACTGAGAGTGTAGAAATCTGTAAGAATATCTGCATCAGTTATCTTTGCTGTTTTTATTAACTTAGTCTGAAGATAACTGAGGTCCTAAATTTTATCTCCTAGTAATTTACACCTAGGGGCTAAAATGGAATGCATTTCCAAGCTGATCTCTGCGGCTCCGATCACTGAATCACTCCAGTAACTTCTTGGCCACTTCCATCAGGCAGGAAAGGAAAGTCCAGTAGGTCAACAGGAAACCTTGTATGAGTGATGGATCCACTACAGAATGCTCTTCCACCAAATGCATGGTCAGCCTCTCTGTGGTGCCCTGCAGCAATAAAAGGTCTAATCAACTGGGGGGAGTGATATGGCTCCCCCGTTTCAAACCTTTCACATAAATCAATCTAGGTAACATGACAGATAAAAACTACTCATTTTATCCACCAGTGTGTGTATACATATACCTGTTCCTCTATATATGTAAAGAAAATAGAATAGTCATCATGGTCTCATTACAAACATTGTTTTGTTCTGATGAGCGGCAGTACATTTATTATGTACGGTGCAAAGACGGAAACCTAATATACCACCAAGTCTCAGGATGGCAGAGTATCTCAGGCTGCAGCAGCTGCCTAGCATGTGAAGGCCCCCATGCCTAGTATGAGTTGGGTTCCCAGTATCGAAGCAAAAGTGAAATCTCCAGGAGCACGGTGTGAACTGGCGACACATGAGAAATAGACGAGTGATCGTGGACATTATGAATGAATGAGTGCACATCAGCTCCATCTGTTCAAACTGGTCACCGCTGACTTCTTCCAAGGGAACAACAGGAACATGGTTTTCTCTGGCTGTCACTGATCCTCAGGCTTTCTAAGTGGTAGAAACCCCTGCTGACCTCTTCTCAGCGGTTTAACACAATGGCTCCAGCTCTTTCTATCACTGTGGACACCATCATGGCACAAAGCTCTGGTCTCACTGACATCGCCGTGTTGGAGAAGGCAGGCAGCTGGTGCATGAATTCCAGGAGTTGTTCTGTAAGGTCAAACTGTAGTGCATATTGAAAACAAGTCTTCAGAAGAAATGCTTCAGAAGGAAAGACTGAAGGTCCTCCTCAGAAGGACAGACTGAAGAGCTATCCCTGCTCTGGCTAGGTAATGCCATGCTCTGACTAGACTCTACATCTCAACCACTATGCAGAGGTTTCAGTACACGGGTGGCTCTGGTAATCAATGACGGGTGGTACCCACAGATTCTGTCTGATATAACAGTCTTCTGAGAAATCTCAAAGTATATCTGACAGAAAGAATTAAGTTCTGTCAAGTGAATCTTACTTCTGGAATGGACAGGCATATCTGTGCCAGGCCATAAAACTTTTAAGCTTGTGACTAGCAACAAAATAATTCTGCAATAGATGATCCACATCCAATCACATAAAAGACAGAAGAAGTCTCTACCCTTAGAACACAGTGGCCCTCTGATTTTAAACCTTGAGGGGAACCATGAAGTCATGATCCTCTGCTGCCACATCACAGAATCTCCCACTCATTCTAGACTCTTCTGTGACTACCACCCCTCACCCTAGTGACCACACGTTCTTTCTGTCCCTGGAAGTTGATAGATTTTCTTGCAAATTTCAATATGAATAAGAAATATACGGGAAAACAAATTCTTTTGTCAGAAACATTTTGAGTTTAAATATGTGCTTAGACAATAATGGGAATCAAGTATTACCCCATGTCTGACTGGAACTGAAATAGACATTATAAAATATATATTCCTAATCAATATTATTTTTAATGGATTGTGTCTTTCTTATTAAGGCGTGCACATCCTGAACAAGTACTCCAATACTGGGTGACATCACCCGTTCTGCTAGAATGATTTTAAACTATCTTGTATGGATATGTTCATTTGTTTCTTGATAAGATTTCTATTCAAATAATGTTTAATGAAATGCAATTAGGTAGGAAATGTCTGTGTCATATGAAAGAAAAGGTATAAAGAGAGATAAAATGTCTAATACTGGGCTGGAGAGAGAGGTAGGCGTTAAAAGCATGCACTGCCCTTGCAAAGGGCCTGAGCTCAATCCCCAGCACCCACATCATAAAAGCCACAACCACTAAATTACTAGTACCTAAAAGTCATGGTTCGTAGAGCAAAACCAACCACAATAAACTCATTCTCCTCAAAGTACTAAGACAAGGGCACACATCCAGTGATCTCTGGGAACCCAGAAGGAAGTTGTTTTCTCTTTGCAGGTATTAAAATCATCAGCAATATCATCGACTATAATTCAAATGTTCCTTTGTGCCTTTGAGCACCCACATCAGCTCTGTTGCTTCGCTGCTGAGGAAAGTTATCATGTAAAGGTTAGCCATGGCAGAGATGCTCATATTAGACAGCAATCCAGCCAGTGCTGTGCTTATTTGTAGGAATATGAATGGCTCCTGCTTTCTAGAAATTCTCAGAAAGGCTTTTCAGATGCAAATTAAGTCCTACATGTCTGGGATCCATTGACATACTGTGCATAAGTTAAAATTCTCTCACAACCATTCTAAAATCAACACACTTAAAAAGAGAAGCTACAACAGTTCGTTTACCGAAAGGATACCTTCAAATTGATGTACGTATAAGTGATATTTAAACTTTTAAAATGCCCGTGGTTTTTAAAAACCACTCTTTAAAAAGAGGGATGTTGAACATTTACTAAAAACTGTAAGAGATGGATTTGTTTTTAAATGTTGGCCTAGAACAAGGATAGTGCACACGAACTCTGGCAATTGGAAATAGATGAAATGTCTGACCCAAGGAAGCCAAAGTGCCTAACCAGCAGATCCCTGGCCCAAGCTTCTGCCTCCTTGTGTGGAGATTCCTCTGAACAGAATCATTCTGTTTAGGAGGGAGTTGGGGTATGTGAGACCTAGCAGGTAAACAAATTTCACAAGTCTATGAAACCTAAATTCAGCTTCATCAGGATCTTTCTCCAGGTAATGGATGTTGTAAAGAACTGCTGGGGGAGGTGATTGGCAGCCAAACTGTGGAAAGCAGTCTCTGCTGTGTCCAGCTTCCTGCAGGTACTGCAGAGGGCTCCAGGTTTGCAGCTGTCAGCAGCCGTCACCCATGTTCCGGTGGGCTTTTCTGTGATAGCTGCGTTTGAGCCACCTATGTTCCTGTAAGTAACCACTCACCAATATTTCTGTTAGTAACTCCCAAAGAAAACGCATTGGTTCATCAAGGAAGATTTTGGTGCAAGTATTTCTATGGTCTTTCACAGGTTCCCAACCTGGGGTGAGTAGACATATGTCGTCTCCCAGGGTAATGTCTATCACACAATACTCTGCCAGTCAGCACCTGCTCCATTTTCCTCTCACGCCTCATGCAGTCTGCCATCCCCTGCAAAGTAGAGGGACTGGGAGAGAAGGGCAAGGCCTCCCCAAAGCCATGCTTGCCACTCTCTGGCCAGCCAGAGTCCCTTCAGTCAGCCCCTATATTAAAAGCAAGCAAGCCCTGATCTTGCTGGTCTGGCTAACACATTTCTTCTCAGATGTTTTCACATCCATGTGAAGAAGCCATTTAGTTTCTTGTGGGCTGCTATAAAAAATTCCTTCAGACTAGGTGCTTAGAAACCTGCTCTCTCACAGTTGTATAGGCTGGAAGGCTTAAGTGGAGACATGCACAGTTCCGATGGAGACTTGAGGAGAATCTCTTCCACACTATCTGGCCTGTGGCTGAGGAATACCTGTCTCTTGAGGGACCTCTTCTTGTGGACCTTGCCCTCTCACCTTCTTTTGCTAAGGACTTTGATATCCAATCAAATTTCAATGCTATAATTTCAGTATGTAGGAAGCTGATACAGACAGAAGATGACTGCAAGGCCAACTGAGAATACATGGTGATAATGTGTCTCCAAAGACTGAGGCCAGGGCAGGGATTACTGGCAGATTCTGAACTGTCTATATTAGAAGCTGTAAGCCAGCTTCCTGTCACTATGAACAGTATTGTAAGAATCACTGTACAGGGGGCAGGGCTTCAGTTCCTGTCTCTCGACCTACTACGTTGGCCAGTGGTAAGGCACTGCATCGAGGATGGATTATGTGCAAGAAGCCTGTTCACATCATGGCAGCTGAGGAGACACCGAGAGACAGACAGACAGAGACACGGAGATAGACAGAGGCAGAGAGACAGACAAAGAAACAGAGAGACAGTAAGAGACAGAAACAGATGGAGACTCTGAATGACTGACTTACTGGCACACCAACATTCCCTTCAATTTTGTGACTCAAATTCCTTTGAATATACCTTCCTAAGACTTGACCGCATTCAGATAGTACCACAGGCTAGAAACGAAGCCTTGAAACCCACAGCCTCATCAGCCTGTGGGTTTCAAGGCTTCGTTTCCAGATCTTACTTAATTCCACCTGCAAATACTCCTTCTCCACATAAGGGTCACAGTTGATGTTCCAAGGTCTGGACAGGAGCTGAAGGTGGTGCCATTTAGGCCACACTGTGCTGTACCCTCTTCCTTGTTCAGCAGCCCCAGCCTCATGCCATCATAGACTCGGTCCAAATCATCCCCCACCCCGACCTCGAGCATCCTCACATCGATCGACCCCCCCTCACTTCTCCTGCACTCTAGGGCCCTTTCCCAAGAGCTCTGACTAGCTGATGTCACTGCCTCTGGTAATTCCACCCCTCTCTGTTGTCAGTGCAGTCTTCACCCACTCTGATTACTGGATCCACCTCTGTGGCTATACCCTGGTGTACTCCTTCACTCCTTTGCTTCTCAGTTCCTGAAGTCATAAGCATTGAAGCTCAACCAACCACACATACATAGTGAGACCCTGTCAAAACCAAAACAACAACAAACCACTGTTGGGGGAGCAGGGAAAAGGCTCCGTTGGCTTCATGACTTGCAAGCGTGAAGACCACTTTTCAGCCCCCACAACATGTGGTTTGTTTGGTTGTTGTTCTTAAAGGCACTAAGGACAAACGGACAGGAGGACCCTGCAACACGCTGGGGCCAGACTGGCCTCGCCAGGGAGTTCCAGGCTAGTGAGAAACTCCGTCTCAGAAAACCAGCTGGGTGAATCAGAGGAGACACACCCAGCGTCAACTTCTGGCCTGTACATACACATATGCATACACATGTGTACCTCATGCACGCAAACATACACACAGCCATTTTCACTTAAGTGTCAATTTTTTTCATGTAAATGACACATTTCTAATTTTCTCATCTGACTCTGATTTAAAAGCTTTTCAACAATTTCTGCTCACTGAGAAAATGCCTGAGGTAAGAAACTTTGAAAGGTGTAGAGACTGATTTTGACTTACAGCCTCAGAGATTTCAGCCCATGGTCTCTTGGCCCATCAGGCCTTTGGTGGAGCACCCATCTTGGGCAAAGTGCCTGTGGCCTCCCTTGAGCTAATTGGCCATGACAGGGGAAAGTCACATGGTTGGGCATGTGACTTCACTTCAAGTTCATGACCACAAATCTCCAATGGCCGTGACCTAGTTACTCAGGTATTTCCATTAGAGTCTCCTTTCCAGTCAGAGCTTCATACATTCCCTTCTCATCCCCCACAAAGTTGACCGATGTCCTGCTTCACACACCGCTGAGAAAATAGATGCCATCAAGGGACAGTTCTAGTCTCTACATACGGAAACACTCACATCTCTGCCTGCCTTGTCCCACCACAAGTATGCTGCTCCCTCAAACCCCATCCCTCAAAATGTCAGCCCAGTGAATGGCAGCTATCCCAGGGCCCTTGATGCCTTGGCTTGGGCCCATGAAGATGCCTGCTAAAGGGTAAGCAAGAAGTGTTTGCCACGTGAAGAATTTCCTTCTTCCATTTATGTCTCTTTTTGTTCCACCATCAATATCTTTTCTGCAGGGTGATTGTTAGTTACATAGCAACAATGTGGAGGCTTCCCCTTAAAACCAAGTCTGTCTCCGTTTGTCCCAGCCCTGCAATCCTCCTCCCAAGCTCACACTGGCTCAGAGGAAAGTTCTGTGAACCAGTGTGGAGCTTGCTGCCATTGCCCTTCCTGCACACACTTTCCAGTCTCGCCATCACCTCTCCAGTTCCATATCTGGTCAATGGCTTGTCCATTTCTCTAAAGTTCCTTTGTCAAGGTCAAACCTGACCCCCATGTTCTCAAACTTGATGTAATTCAAGGTAGCCAACTGTAAGGTGAAACACAGCTGCCCACTCCCTTTCCTCCCATCTGTCTTCTCTCTGGTCCATGATTCACAAATGTGGTGGTTTTCCTCCTATCCCAGCAAACAGGTGACCAGCCTCTGTCACTGGGTCACCATCCCCATGTCCCCACATCAAGCCGCATTCTTCCCTAGTAGTTTATTTTTCCTGGAGGTTATATCCTGGCATTAAAGGCCATGCTAATTCGCTCCTTCAGCTAGATATCCCTGACCTCCTGACTTTCAAACCATCCAAATGTGGGTTTGGCACTCTCACCGGGTGTGTTGGAAGCAGCTCAACCTTAACATTTCCTTCATGTTACCCTGGATCCCCACCCCTCAACCCCAAACTCCCTCTCTCAGGCTTCAGGATGGTTCGCCCATCTCCATTTCTAGGTGCCAAGGCCACCATGTAGCTTCACCCCAGGCTACCAGGAAGCTTCGTACTATGGGAGTGTTTCCAGAGATGAACTCTGGGAACAGGAAATGCTGACTCTTATGTCTATGCTCCTTCTAAAGAGTGCAGGTGCCCTTCGGTACCTATGGAGCCTGAATTGCGGAAACCACTGTAACCCCCAAACCCACAGGTGTTCAGTCCCTTATACAACTATTTGTGTTTGCATAAAGCCTGTGCAACACTCCCATGTTCTTTCATCAGCTCTGAGTCCCTTACAGAGCTAAACATAAGACGCAGGCCGTGGTGTCCTGTGCTGTTCACGAAATAGAGATAGAAAAGTGTGTGCATGATTAGGACAGGTGATATTTTGGTTTTCAAATCATTTACCCACACTTAGTAGAACCTAGAGATGCTGGTTCAGGGGTAAGAAGAGCCAGAGTCTATCAGTTTCTCCAGAACAATGCAAAGGTCTCTGAAGTTCCTGAGGGTGGGGCAAGAGTAATGACCAGACTTGCAATAGACCCTGAGAGAGACACTGTGACAATTTTAAAGAGCAAATAATTAATAAAAATAAAAGGCTGACAAACAGAAGTGTTAAGCAGCCTTACTGGTTTCATCATATGTGAGAATCTCCGTCACGTATGGAAACATTTGATGGAAAACTAAGGTGGGAACTTTTTAAAAACTCTGAATGTCTTCTTATAAGTCAATCTGTAAAACTGTAGTTAATTTGAAGTAACCGGTGAAGCGGGATGTGCTCAACTACTCAGCAAAGGGGGATATGAAGAAAAAGTGGCCGAAGTCCTGGAGTGTGGGACAGGGTTAGCTTCAGTGACGGGAGGTGGGGCTGCAGGCACCAAGAATCGGAGCAATGTGATTGAGGACCCGGCCACGAGCTTGTAAATAACAGGGCCTACGTCTGGTCATTGGCCCCAGATTTAGGGGGGAATTTGAAAGAGAATAGGTTGGACACAGCAGAATGGTGTGAAGGCAACTTCAGAAAATAAAGAGAAAGAGGTAGCCGGGCAGTGGTGGCGCACGCTTTTAATCCCAGCACTTGGGA
>JADRCH010000165.1:4626237-4661625 GCA_019843965.1 Rhynchomys soricoides | reverse complement strand
GAACGCAGTGGCTGCTGAGTTCTGTTGATGGAAGAGAATACATCACAGATACACCTTCACACAGGCAGGAAGATGAAACTCTGCCTCTTGTTGGGGAAGGGAATTGAAACAAGGATCATGCTATGTAGCCCAGGCTAACTTCTGACTCATAGAAATCCTCTATCTCAGCCTCCCTAGGGCTAGGATTACCACACTGGTCTTAAGCTCCACCTCTTGAAAGGAGAAGAGTGGACAAGGGCTATCTTTGTGGAGCAGGAAAATTGACAACAGCCGTCACTGGTGACATGATATCTCAGTCTTAGAGACCTTTCTCATTACTGTGATCAAATACCTGATGAAAAGAACTTGAGGAGAGATTCAGTCTCTGGTGACTCCGGGGTTGGGGCACAAACACTCACCAGTACTCAGCTGACTGCCTCCTTTCCCTTATTTGTTCTGTCTGGGTCCTCAGCCACCACATTAAGGCACACACTCACACACACACACACACACACACACACACACACACACCACCTCGAGGTGTGCCTCATCAATCTCTTAGGTGAATCTAAATCCAGTCAAGCTGACAGTGAAGTTTGAGCATCACCAGGTAAGCTGTCTGTCATCCCTAAGCTTGAGGTATTCTATGTTTGTTTTTTTGTGAGGAATTAACAAGCTGGGGTGATTAGCTCAGCAATCATTGTGACCTGCTGACAGAGTGCTATGAGCCGCGCAGTCACATGTGCTGTCTCCAGTCTCAGCCCACCCTCAGCCTTATTTCTTAAGAGTCTCTTGTTGAACCTGGAGCTCACTGATTTGGCAAGACTGCCTGTCCAAGGAGGCGCAGGGATCCATGTCCTGGTGCTGGGATTGCAGGTATGTATCAGGGCCCTGCCTGCTGAGGCATCTCCTCGGAGGACCCTGTCTCTTGAAGTTTCCACTGATTCTTAGTCACACTGTCTGGGGAACCAAGACTTGAACAGGTGACTCTTTAGCCGGAGAGGATCAGAACTATAGTATCTCACCGGGTAAATGTGTCTAGGCTTCCAAATTCTGCAGGATCCACTGATGTGGGAGGCTCTGGGATCCAGACCTAAGGACCATTTCAGGCAATTAAAAACCACTGAAACCCCCAGGACTCCAGATCCCAGGTCCCAACCTTCCAACGGATGTCCTCTCCTTGTGATAAGAAGTCTGTAGGAAAACCAGCAGAATCAACTTACCTGGACCTTTGGGGGGTCCCAGAGACTGAACCACCAACCAAAGAGCAAGCATGGGCTGAACCTAGGGCCCCTCCCCAGGTGCGCACATATAGCAATGTGCAGCTTGGGGTCTTCATGCAGGTCCCCAACAACTGGAGTGGAGTCTGTCCCTGAATCTGTTGCCTGCCTGTGCATTCCATTCCCCTAACTGAGCCGCTTTGCCTGGCCTCCATGGGAGAGGGTGCTCCTAGATCTGCATGTGCCAGGGTGGGGTGATACCCGGGGGGGGCCCTTCCCCTTCTCAGAGAAGGGGAAGGAGGAATGGGGGAGGGGCTGGGGGAGGGGGGACAGTGAGGAGGGGGCTGTGATCAGGATGTAAAGTGAATAAATAAATAAATAAATAAAATATGAAAGAGGCCTGTGGGAGCCGAGAGGCCACCTGCACTGTGGTTAGGCAACCTTCAGGGTCAAAGAGCAGAACCAATTTTCAGTGTGTGCTGCCTGCGGAAGGGCTTTAAGACGGCTACAGATCTCTGATGAGGCCTGCCTTATCCATCACACAGAGCTGTGAGCTATGTCCTGCCTTCCTCCAACTTGTGAGTATGTGTGTGCTTCTTTGTATTTGCATAGACGTGAGGATGGCTGTGGCAAGGGGCCACCTGTCTGCATCTTGGGCTACTCAGAGCTCTGGTCCAGGTGGCTGTGAAGGGGTACACGTCTCCATAGGCCATTATGGTAAAAAGGAGTTTAGCATTTAAGGATTCAGGACACACCCCTTCTGTACCCCTGCAGAGTGTGATGTCATCAGCAAGGCCAGCAAGCATGTGGGGTCAGAGGACAGGGTGTCAGCTCTCACCTCTTCACCTTGTTTGTGACCTTCTCTTTGCCAGCGTGTGTGCCAGGCTACTTGGCCTGTCAGGCTACTGGGGATTCCCCTCTGTCCAATTCCCATTTCCTAGTAGGGATTACAGTTGTTTGCCCAGCTGCATCTCGCTTGTACATGGCCTGTGGGGATCTGAACTCCAGCTGTCAGGCTTGCATGTCAATCACTTTGTCTCCTGAGCCATCTCCCCAGGCCCATACTCCTCGCCCTTGCTCTGATGGTCATCAAGCCTGTGGTGGTGGTCAAGTGGCTCTAAGTCCTATTCTCTCTGCTGTAGGCTCCTTCCTTCCGTTGAACAGACTGAGTGCATTTTCCGTTTTTGTGCGGTTGGAATTCAGGGCCTTGTACATAGGAGGCAAGCATTCCAACACGGAGACACGGCCTGCCCTCAATGGCTGGCTCTGAATCAGAGCAGGTAACCAAGCACAGGCATCGGCGTCTCTAAAAACCTTCTGAGATTGCATGGGAAATAATGGAAGTCACCTCCGTAGTTTAAACAGAAGAAGCTTTGCCTAGCAAGGAGCATTAGCAGCCCTCATGCCTTCTAGACGGGAGAAGCAGGCTGTGAGCTGAGCCTTAGGGAAAACCTCCAGTCCCCAGAATCCTTCTGGGTCTCCTCCACCGTTACCAAGGAAACCAACAAATCAGGAAGCTCCTTAAGCATACCACGCCAGTAAAAGAAGAGCGCGCCCCATCTCTCTTCCCATTTAAACTCTTTCCAAAGCCCGTCCTGCTCGCGTGACTTTAGTTGGGGAAGGCTGAATCGCATCCTTGTAAGAGGGTTATAGGGAAATTAGATTTCTTTTCCTGGCTTCTTGGTATAAAAAGGCACGCGTGAAGGAGGTTGGAATAAATGTTGAACAAGCGAGCGCGCGGCATCCTCCTCGCCGCTAATCTCTCCACATCTGAGCGGTTCTTTTCATGAAAGCCTCAGTCAGAAACGGGCTTTGAGCTCACTGAGAGGACGTTTGTCTGTTCAGCTCCACCCGGGGCCTTGCAGAAAGAGCTGGGTGGGTGGGTGGGAGAGGGGGCTGTTTAAAGCTGCCCACAGAGATGAAGGAAGCCGGGCGTGCTTCCTGCAGGAGTTCCTGGCTACAAAAGGGCACAAATAAATAGAAAAGAAGCAAAGCAAACAGCAGAAGACGGTACTGTGGGAGGATGGGTGACAGCTCAGTGGGGGAAGTGTTTCTTATACGCGCCAGCAGAGTTGAGTTCCGAGCCCCAGCGCAAAGTAAAAAGCAGGGCGTGCTAGCGCAGAGCAGACTCGGAATCCCAGCTTTGGGGACGCAAAAATAGGAAAATCCCGGGGGCTTAATGAGCAGCCTGCCTAACCAAAGCAGTGAATTCCAGGTTGGGCGAAAGACTCTAGAGAGATGACTCGGTGATTAAGTGCCCTGACTGCTCTTGTACCCGACTCAAGTTCAGTTCCCAGCACCCACAGGACAGCTTGCAACCATCTGTAACTCCAGTTCCAGAGATCCAGCGCCCTCCTCTGGCCTTTAAAGGTACTGCACACACATGGCACACTGATATCCAGGCCAGCCAAAACCCCCCACACGCATAAAGTAAAAAATTAAATATTCATAAAAGGTAGAAACAATTGAGGAAAATATCTGGTGTAGGAGGGTTTAGGTCACTGGGGGACCGGTCGTCTTGTCCCTCTCCCTTTTCTTTCTCACTTCCCAACTGCACCGATGCAGACAGATTCTTCAGCCTCTTGCTCTCTGCACGATGCTTTGCCCCACAACGTGCCCAAAAGCAAGAGATCCAGAGCCTTTCTTCTTTCTCTGCTACTTGTTTCAGCCACAACACGCTGACTCATATGGACTGTAATTTAGCCTCCACAGCAGGTGGAGTATGCAGCACACATGCGTGTTCACATGTGTATGGGGTGCACACGTTTGTATATGGAGTGCACACGTGTGCATGTGGAGCCCAGAGGTTGACATCAAGTGTCTTTCTCACTCAGATTCCACTTTACTGAGACAAGGTCTCTCTTGCTGAACCAGAAGCTAATTGATTCAGGTGGTCTAGATAGTCAGCTTGCTCCAGGGATCCTGACTCCTTCTCCTGGGCACTGGTATGCCAGTCAGGTCTCCATACCTACTCGGCTTTTACTTGGGTGCTGGGGATTCAAATTCTGGTTCCCACACTTGCACAACACACACTTTGTACCATGAGCTGTCCCCCACCGTACTTTTTTCTTAACTCTGTCCGTCAGGATTGAACTTCTTGTCTCCTGTTGCCTCACAGGCAGGAGAAAAAATCTCGGCTGTGGAGATCTCCTGTTTACTTCCAAGGTTTCAAACAAGGTTTCAGGATCTGAAAAGCCCAGACCACAGGGACGGGTATGATCCTCATCCCAGTCCACATCCTCCTGCCAAATAAGGTGGCTGCAGTGTTCCCAGGACATGCCCAGATCATAGAGAGCAGGATTGTTGTCATTCCCCACAGGCCTCCCTCCTTGCTGAGGTAACTCAAGGGTTTGGGGTTCTGAGTCCCCATTTGCCATTGCACAGCAGCTTCTGGTATCCCAGCCTTGGGGGGAGTCTAGAGTCCCCTTGGCCACTTCCACCTCCTCCATCCAAGGTGCATCTGTCTTCTTTCTCTTCAGAACTCCTGCCCAGTGGCTGTTCTCAGATGTTTAACTTGCTGCTTTACTTTGTTTAGAGAGGAGATGGTGAATAAGTGTGTGTGTGTATGTGTGTGTGTACATGCGTGTGCGTGCATGAGTGCACATTTGTGCGTGAGTGTGCATGTGTGTCTGTGTGTATTCATGTGCATGCACATGTGAGTGTGAGTGTGTGTACATGTCTGTGCATATCTGTGTGTGTGTGTGTGTCTGTTCGTTGTGGGCCTGTATGCTGGAGACTTTCCACAGGGATGTCTGGCCTGGCCAAGTGAGAGGGTTCAGGCAAAGGGGAGAGCGTGAGCAGGGACCAGAGTCACCTCCTCCTCGGTTGCTCCAAGATGCTGCACCTGCCGCCCTGCACTGGGTAGGGTCCGGGCTGAGCCCACGAGAGGTCGGTTAGCTGGCAAGGAGTGAGGGAAGCTTCTGGTGGCATTTCGGGAGAGCAGACCTCTTCCCAAGCAGCAGTGTTACAGCTCTTATGATAGAAGCTCTCAGACAACGGAGTGGTTCTCACACCTTTATTCCTTCTGGATGGGGATCTCTCCTATACAGATTGGGATGGGTCAGGGTCTGACAACAGGTACTTCCTGTTGGCTAGGTCTGAGAGTTTAGGGATACCTTATTTGCATGTGGGCAGCTTGGCCTGCTGGTCCTATGTGACTGCTGGTCACAGACCTCTCTACAGGGGGCTGTAGGGCTTGTAGGTACTTGACAGAAGCCAGGGACCAAGGTGCATGGCAAATGTCTACCGTCCCTTGTAGGGTTTTTACCCCCTACTGGGTCACCAGGGTTTAAACCTGTGCTCGACTAGGAACCAAGCTGCCTGTCACAGCCCACCACCCCACAGTTCATGTTTGTGCGCAGGTGTGCATGAGTATGTGTGCATGTCTGTATGTGTTCATGTGTATGCACATGTGTGTGTGCATGTCTGTGTTTATCTGTGTGTGTCTATGTGTGTTCATGTGTACATGCATGTGTGCTTGCGCATTCACACGTGAGTGTGTTCATTCAGGTGTGCTTGTGTGTGCATTTCTGTGTGTCTCTGTGTGTTCATGTTTGTGTACTGGTATGTGTTTTGCGCAGTGTGTGTGTGTGTGTGTGTGTGTGTGCGCGCTGAAGATCTGAACTCAGGTCCTCGTGGTTGCAAGGTAAGCACTTTACTGACAGAACCAGCTCCAGGCTGTCATGTTTTGTGTTGTGCTGTGTTAACTTGGACACACAAACTAGACAAGGACAGTGAAAGATGCACATTATAAATCAAGCTCACACTTCGATGTGGGTACCCAGTATTCTAAGTAAAAGATCAACAAATTGTGGGAGCTGGAAACTGGCTCAGTTGGCGATGTGCCTTCGGTACAGGCATGAAGACCTGTGTTCCATCCCCAGCACTTGCATAATGGTGTGCACACACACCTACACACTCACACCCACACACACCTACACACTCACACACCTACACACTCACACACCTACACACACTTACACACTCACACACAAACATACACACCTTCACACTCACACACATACCTTCACACTCACACACCTACACACTCACACACACACATCTTCACACACCTACACACAGTTACACACTCACACAAACATACAGACACACACGCACCTTCACACACACAAACACCTACACACACACACCTACAAACTCTCATACACCTACACACACATCTACACACACCTACACACACTTGCACACACAAACCTACACACTCACACACAGACACACACCTACACACTCACACAGAGACACACTCTCACACACCCACATACTCATACACACCTACACACACACACACACTTATACACTCACACAAACCTACACACACATCTACACACACACCTACACACTCTCACGTACACCCCTACACACATACACCTTTACATACACACACACCTACACACTCTTCTCTCACACACACACACATACACACACATACCTACACACACACACACACACACACTCACTCACAATGTCCAGCTAGTACTTCTGGAAAATAAAAATTAAATTGTATAAAAAAAAAGGATCAAACCAAACACAGATGTATATTTAAGAGGGTAATGCATCCGGGTTGGGCAGGTTTTCTGCTTGGTTTCCACAGTCAGGCCCCATCAAACTGCTTAAGGTTTGTCCCCAGGCTCAGCACCCTGGGAACCTCCACTTGCAAATGCAGAGAAGAGTCACGAATCAGCCCTCGGAACTCACCTGGATTCTTCTGAGTCGGAAACTCATCATATCATCTGTCGTGGGAACTGCTTCAGCAATCACGGGCTCACCCCAGCAGATACAGAGAACCATTGTAAATTGGTTCATGACTTTTTAAACAGAAAACAGTGGTCCTGATTTCCAGGAATCTGCTCCTCTGTGAACCAATAAGATTCCAGTCAGATAGCATTTAAAATCAACTTTCTGAGCGTGGTATATAGCCAAAAGCCAGATTCAAGAGCACAGCTGAATCTTGGTACTGTCAGGGTACACTGGGACATTTCCTTAGTCCCTGGCCTTTTTTTTTTTTGGT
The DNA here is from genome assembly GCA_019843965.1 of Rhynchomys soricoides. Classification (NCBI taxonomy): domain Eukaryota; kingdom Metazoa; phylum Chordata; class Mammalia; order Rodentia; family Muridae; genus Rhynchomys; species Rhynchomys soricoides. Next base: position 4,654,398 of record JADRCH010000165.1, on the reverse strand, counting down.
TGTTTGTTGTTTTCTTTTCTGGGTTGTTAGCTTTGAAAGGCAGAAGACTCGCTGTGGAGAAGCTGTGAGAACAGCAGCCCAGCAGCCACTGGGGACCCAGCTGGATGTGGACTCAGAGACAAAGTCTGTCCCCAGAGAACCACCATGTTCATATCTGTCTGGAGCTCTCTGGAAAGTTCTACTTGCAAGACTTGTTGTTGCTTATTCTGACTCAGTGTTTGCTGGGATGGAAAAAGCCCAAAAGAGCATTTGCAATAAGTTAATAATATTAAAAAGATATTATAATAATTAGTAATGGTGGTGGTGGTATGTAACTGTAATAGCATCATAGTCTAGTGCTGGTAACATGGCTCAGAGAGTAGAGGTGTTTGCTGCCAAGTCAGGCCACTTGAGTTCAATCTTAGGAATCACATGTGGTTATTTGACCTCCATGTGTATGCTCTGTAATGGTATACACAGATGTGAGTGTGTGCACGCACACATGCTGCAAACAATTTTAAAATGACAAATTAGATCTAGGACAGTCGAACAGCCCACAGGGAGCTTGGGAAGCCTCCATCGTCTTGGAAAACTAGCTTCAGCTTACAGAGGTTTAAATCTCTCATCTCTGGGTGACCTTGCGACGCCACATATCAGAAAGTAAAAGCACACACAGAGGTCTGTGGCCTGCAGCTTTGGAGGAAGCTTACAGTCGGTTGTTCCTTATCACTGGGCTGTGCAAGCAGAGACTTTGGGGCCCACACATAGCAGGAAAAACAAGCTTGAGAGAATTAGTCCAGAAAAGTCACAAAACAAACCAACTGAGGGAAAAAAATAAAAACACATTAAAAAAATGTTAGGGAGTGGGGGAGCAGGAATCTGGTTGTCACACTGTGTTCCAGAAGCTCTTTGGGGGAGGGGGAGCAGGAATCCAGGTGTCACACTGTGTTCCAGAAGTGGATCCAGTTTTTGTTTGGAGATTTGGTTTGAGGTCTTTTGTCCTTGTTTGGTCTGGTTTTCTGGAGGCAGAGTCTGACTCTGTATTCCTGGACGCCCTGGACCTGGGCACATACACCAGGCTGGCCTTGAACATGTAAAAATCGACCTGCCTCTGCCTCCAAAGTGCTGGGATCTGAGGCGTGCACCACCCACCTGGTAAGGTGTTCAGTTTTGATAAACACTTTTCAGTCATGTAAAGAAATGTAAGGCACCGTCTCCACAGAGGAAAATCTTCTGTGGCTGGAAACTGTCCTTGAAGGACTCGAGATCCCATGCTGGGCTTATTAAAGAAGTCTGTCGGCGAGTGCTAGGAATATGTTCTACAGAATTTAAAGAAAACTGGGTTAACGGGGAGTGGGTGTGTATCTTTAAAAAACAGCAAGATGTAAATGCTGGCATTGAAATATATAACTGGAAGAGAGAATTCGCAGGAATGACTTTATAGTCAGTTTGCATTGAGAGAAGAATGAGCAAAGTTGAAGACAGACCAAGTATGGCCCGAAAGAGAACAGTGTGCTGAGGAAGGATCAGCTCCAGAATCCTGTAGGAAGCCATCAGCGCACGGTAAACCAGCAGCCAGCATCCCAGAAAGAGAAGAGAAAGAAGTCTCAGACATTTGACGAAATGATGCCAGACAACATTCAGGATATGATTCTAAATGGTGTGTGTGTGTGTGTGTGTGTGTGTGTACGCGTGCACAAGCAGGGAGGTACCAACAGAGGCCAGTGGTGTCAAATGCCCCTGGAGCTGGAGTTACTGGTGGTTGTGAGCTGTCTGTCTGGGATGAGAGCTGGGATATGAAGAGTCATAAGAAGTCCGTGCTCTTACCCACTAAGCCAACTATCCACCCACACAAAATGGTTTTAAAACCCCAAACCTGCAATTACCCACACATCTACAAAGTTTGGAGACGGCGGGGTGGGGGTGGAAGGGCGGTCTCAAAGGAGACTGAGCATTCTGAAGTGAGTGTCAGAGCAGACCTCTGGAGGGAGGAAGACAAACGAGGAGATTCAAAGATGCTGAAGAGGTTTAGGGAGAAGGCTTGGTGGCTAAATACCCTGCTTTAAAAGCACAAGGACCTGGAAGTCTGGATGCCCAGAGCCCACATGAGTGCCAGGTGGGTGCCGCCTGCCTGTAATTCCAGCACAGGGATGAAGTGAGTTCTCTAAGAGCCCTGAAATCATATAGACACAAGAAACACTATATGGGCTAAGCAAGTTGTATTTATATATTTAGAAATGCATACAAGCACACATGCGTGCATGTGCATGTGCATGTGCACGCGTGCTCACACACACGCACACACTACCAACACAAACAACAACTGAAGAAAAGACCTTATAAATTTGAATGAGAGCATGTGTGGGTGTGTGGGGGTGGGGGTGTGTGTGGGGGTGGGGAATGGTTTGGAGAAAGGAAAGGTGGAAAATTACGTAATTAAAATATGACCTCAAAAAATAAAAAATATATGTTGTAAAAATGATGGTCTTGCCTTTAGCTCCATCGGTAGGAGCCACTGGAGGTGGATCTTACTGAGTTAATAATGCTAAGCAATGATCCTTTTCCTCTGCAGTTTATCAAGTTCTAAAGATTAGAACAGCCGAGAAAGGAGCCTCCCAATCAGATGAAGGCAAAATTTGGAAATTTAAAAAATGCTCTTCAACTTGAAATTCTACTGTTTCTGCCTTCTAGGTGCCTGGAGGACAGCCTTGGGTTACAGCGAGACCTCTTAGAAAGGAAACAGGGGCCACACACAGCACCTTGCCCATCTGGTTACTTTTGGATGATGTTTGCCTTCACCAAATAAAATTTGTTCTCTTTGCTCTTACAGAAAGAAAGAAAGAAAGAAAGAAAGAAAGAAAGAAAGAAAGAAAGAAAGAGGGACTGGAATGAGGTGGTAGGGTGCTTGCCTGGCATCTGTGGGTTTGGTCCACAGCACTGATATATATATCACATATCACATGGCTGGAGAGATGGCTCAGCGATTAAGAGCACTGACTGCTCTTCCAGAGGCCCTGAGTTCAATTCCCAGCAACCACAGGGTGGCTCACAACCATCTGTAATGGGATCTGATGCCCTCTTCTGGCCTGAAGATGTACATACAGACAGTCCATTTACACACACACACACACACACACACACACGCATATATGTGTATATAATCTCTAAACATATACCTAGAGCACATTGCATTTTGTAGCATGAAGTGTTGCCTGATTCTGGAATAAAAGTAAAAACACCTAATGAATGACAAATGAACATTAAACAATAGTGAGTTTTCTGGCACGCAGCTCTGCATCTCAGCATGGCTGCTGTGGACTAGTCACAGTGAACTGGAAGTGCTTCTGACTGATAGCATGGGGCGAACAATGAACTAAGCATCATAATGCAATAGACAACATGTACTTAAAATGTAATTAAATCAAAATAAAGTAGGAATGGTCAAGGCTTGTGCTGCAGCTCTATCATCCCAGCTACTCAGAAGGCTGAGGCAGGAGGATTGCCATGTTCAAGACCAGCCTGGATGACAGAATAGGTTCAAGGCCAGCCAAGGTAACTTATGGAGACCCTGTTTCAAAATACAAAGTTAAAGGAGGGATAGAGTCTGTGGTTGAGCCTATGCATCTAGCATTCTAGCATGCCCAGTGCCCTGGCTACTGCCTCTAGCAACGGCAGAAGCAATTGTAACAAATTGAAACAGAATAGCCATCTGCCCCAGTTTTTTTGTTGTTGTTTGTTTTGGTTTGGTTTTGGTTTTTCGAGACAGGGTTTCTCTGTGTAGCCCTGGCTGTCCTGGAACTCACTCTGTAGACCAGGCTGGCCTCGAACTCAGAAATCTGCCTGTCTTAGCCTCCCAAGTCTGTCCCAGCTTTTATGCAATCTTGTCATAGAGACCCCACATGGCAGGAAGATGGGAAGATCAGACAGGAGTGGTGGTGATCCTGCAGTCGGGAGGCTGAAGGAAAAAGAGCAAGAGTTTGGGTTAGCCTAGGCTACATAGAAGGATTCTGATGGGAAGGAGGAGGGAGGGGAAGGAGAGGAGGAAGGAAAGGAAAAGAGGAGAGAGAAAGGGAGGGGGAAGGAAAAGAGGGAGGGAGGGAGGGAGAGAGGAAGGGAGAAAGAGAATGTAACGCTAGTGTATACTGACTACAGTTGCTTATGGAGACCATCCAGGATCGTGGACCCACAGTCGAACTAGCAAGATGATCAGCAGAAGCTCCAGACAAAGTCTGCTCACGTCCCCCGTGCCCACAGCCATCAGTTAGGAAGCCTGAGTGAAAGGTAGCATCCCATCATCAAAGCAAGAAAAACTGAGTTACCTGTGAATAAATCCATTGAAAGATATCCCAGACCTTTATGTCGAGAATTATGAAAGTCACTGAGGACGTCAGAGGAGACCTGGGAGGATGGAGAAATATTCTCCCTTCATGCGCGGGGAGACGATCAGATTTAATCTATGAATTCACTGCTGTCCCAACCTGGCAGGGCACTTTATAGCTTTGACAGACTGATTCTGACATTAATCACAAGTGGTTAGAGATAAGAACCTGCCCCACCAGATAGAAAGATGAGCCATGAGGCTAGGGACTTGGCTCGGCAGGTGAAGTGATTGCTGGGAAAACACAAGGGGCTGAGTTAGATCCCCCAAACCCAGCTTAGAAGGCCGAGTGTGGCAAAGCACACACACCACAAGGTAGTCCTCTGACCTCCACTCGTGCTGGGTCATGAGCCAGCATAGCAGGCTTGCTGGCACCTCCTAACACTAGGGAGGCTTAAACAGAACATTTACCATCTTCTCAGCCCAGCATGGTGGCACACACTTTAATCTCAGCACTCAGAAGGCAGAAGTAAGCAGATCTCTGAGTTCGAGGCCAGCCTGGTCTACAGAGTGAGTTCCAGGACAGCCAGGGCTACACAGAGAAAGACAGAGATTGTTTTTCTCCCAATCTCTGCCCCATTCTCTTGAGACAAGGTCTCTATTGAACTGGAAGGTGAGGAATTAGGCTAGGCTGGCTGGTCAACAAGCTCTTGGGATCCAGCCGCTAGGCTCCCTTCTTAAAGTGTCTGCTTGAGAGCACCCTTGCCAGCAAAAGTGACAGTGGACATTCAGCCTTGGGTGACCAGGTACAAGGGGCCAGCTCCCCACAAGAGGTGCCTTAGATGCCAGCTGCCTGAAGATGCCAGGGTTTGCCACAGCCCCTCTGAGGAAGAGCCCCTAGTCACATGGGTGGCTGAGTTGGGCACAGCTCCCTGGGTAGAAAGACCAGAGTGGAAAGATACACTGCTCACAGGCTTCCCATCCAGCTGGCTCAGGACCCACTGCTAGGATCAGCCTCTCTGCTGTTCATCATCACCAAAACAGCCATGCAAAGATGTGTCAGGCTCACCTTACATCAAGTAAAACACTGTTAAAGGTAAAGTAAGGACCACGAGGTAACTTCTGTGAAGAAATAAATGCAGATGTGGTGGTACACAACTGTAACCCTAGCACTCGGAGGCTAAGGCAGGAGGATCCAGAGTTCAAGGTCATTCTTGGCCACATAGCAAGTTAGAGCCAGCCTGTGCTACATGAAATATGTGTCAAAACAAAACAGAGAAGAAAAAAATACTGTAATATGTTAAAATATTTTCTTGGGAGTTGGGGAAATAAATTGGTGGGTAATGAACTTACTTAGGATCTCAGTTCAGATGCCCAGGACCCAAGTAGAAAGCCAGATATGGTGTAATTCCATGTAATCCCAATGCTAGGGAGGCAGAGACAGGAGGATTCTGGGAGCTTGCTGGCCAGCCAGTCTCGACAATCACTGAGCTCCAAGTTTGCTGAGAGATTCTGTTTCAAAGCATAGAATGATAATGACACCTGATGCTAACCTCCGGGTTCCACATGCATGGGTTTCCACGCCAACACTTGTGTGCGCGCACACACCCACACCCACACCCACACCCACACCCACACCATTTTCTTCTTCTTAAAAGTTTCCTCTTAGCCGGGCAGTGGTGGCACACGCCTTTAATCCCAGCACTCGGGAGGCAGAGGCAGGCGGATTTCTGAGTTCGAGGCCAGCCTGGTCTACAGAGTGAGTTCCAGGACATCCAGGGCTACACAGAGAAACCCTGTCTCAAAAAACTAAAAGAAAAAAAAAAGTTTCCTCTTTTCTAATTTTGAAATATATTAAATATTCTTATGGTAGATTAGTACTATATCTACTGTGTCCAGTGGCTTAGTTAGCTTTGGAGACAAAATGCTGGGACACCATGAAGGAGACATCACAACAGACACTGAGGTCGGTATCGATGCAGTTGCTATGGTGACGGAGAGCTGGGACAGATGAAGAAGGTGATAGGAAGTCATGAGAGAAGACAACACTGCATTCCTCATGGAAAGGGAAGGGTGGACGTGGGGAAGGACAGAAGGACAGCAACTGGAGATGGACCTCAGTCTCTGCGCCTCAATGCAGAATAAATCATCTCAGCCTCCGTGCCTCATGCAGAATAAATGAAGGTTGGATCCAGAAACTAATTGGAGCTATTTGCAGCCTAAACAGAGCTGCTTCCTCATCCCTCCAATGGGAGGACCCCACTGGGGGAAGCGGGCATCCTGAACACTTAGCTTCCAGGAGCTTGCTTCCTGCCAAGAACATAGCTGCTAAATGAGCTCCCAGGAGAGGTCCTCATGCCAGACTGGTGACAAAGGCATTCTGGAACTCCCGAGCTAGGCAGACAGAGAGAGCCAACTCTTGAGATGTTCTCTATAGCTCTATCCACTGCAGGTAGGCTACCCGGATGGCATTAAATGCCTGGGGCAGGGTCCCCACACTTCAACTGGATCAGGGACACTGCCAGACCAGCGGTGGCTGTCAGCTCATCATTTCTCCAAAGATATGAGCCAGCAGCTGGAAAAAGAAGGAGACAGTTCCCAATTAAAGATCCTGTCAGATTGCAGCAGTGTCACCAACTCTCTGTAGATGGCTACACAGGTCCCTTTCTCTTAGTGTTTCTAAGAAAGCTGGATCAACATTCACAGCCTCAAGTTCACCCCAGGGGGTTCTTCCACAACAGAAGAAAACAAAGATGTGGGCTTCCCACATCCTCCTCCTACAGATAAAGAATGCCTTCCATGAATCCTAGGCAACATCTGAGCTTCTGTCCCTTCTGTTCTCCACAGAAGCCAGGTGATTGCTGGCCACTGCCTTCCTGCCCATCCTCCAAGTCCTCATACTTTTGCTGTCCCCTCTGGTTTTCCTGACCTCCATCCCAAATCCTTGTCTCCACTAAGCTGCATGCAGCCATGGGCCTGCGGCCTTCACCCCAGCCTGACCCCCGTCACTCAGCCTCACTTAACTCTTACCTTGTCAACAAGAGGGAACTACTACCTCACGGACCCCAGAGGGGCCACTACCACACCTGGTGCTTACCAGAAAGGCTAAGGGGCACTTCTCTCCTGTCCCGTGAGGGACTGGTAGGATCAGAAGTCTCGTGTCCACCGGAAGCTTCTTGGACACATCAGGACTCTACTACCTGCATCAGGGCTTGGTTTTTTGTTTTGTCATTGCTGTTGCTTGCTCCTTTATTTTGAGACTGGGCTTTCCTATGTTGCAAGCTGGCCTTGAACTTGTACAGATCCTCCTGTCTCCAATTCCTGAGATCCCAGATTCTAGGCATACACCACTATGCCCAGCATCTTCTATTTTTTTCCTCTGAAGCTTCGAGATGAGATTGTTGAGAACTAACCCACGGCTCATGGAAGTATAAGTGGGCCCCAGTTTTCTTTTGCCTGTCTTTACTTTTTTTTTTTTTTTTTTTTTTTTTTTTGAGAAACGTCTTTATGCAGAGCTAGCTGCTGGCCTAGAATTCACTTTATGGCTGAGGCTTGAACTCTCAACCCTCCTGTACCCACCTTACAAGCACTGATATCTATCACCACGCCCAGCTCTCTGCAATTCTTTGACTGTGATTTAGAGATCATGGGAGAGCAGCCGCAGCTCAGGCACGAGGGTCTGAGTGGAAGACAAATGTCTCGGTTAACAAGGGGCAGGGCTTCTTTCCAGGGCGGTCTCCCAAAAAGTCCTCTCTACCTCCTATCACCCAGTCCTGGACAGCACCAGGTGTCTGCTATCAGAAGAAAGAGTAGAGACAGCTTGGAGCAAGCCTGCAAGATGGTTGGTGCAGCTTCCTTCAGAAGGGATGCCCTGGGATTGTGGGAGAATCTCAGGGCCAATATATCATAGCCTATAAAGTTGTTAAGCCTGTGAGCCCTCATCTTTCTAGCCTTGTGGTCAGTACACTGGACTATCTTATTCCCTACAACAGTGATTCTCAACCTGTCTGGGGTGGTGTATCTGATATCCCGCATATCAAATATTTACATTAAAATTCACAGGAGCAAAATTATAGAATGAAGTAGCAATGAAAAAATTTTATGGTTGGGGGTCACCACAACATGAGGAACTGTATTGGAGGAAGCATTTGGAAGGTTGAGAACCGCTGTTCTCCAGGGCCTGCTGGGTGCTGTGCCCACCAGCAGACCCTGGGCCAGCAGGGCAGGGTGGATAGAATACCGTCTTGACTTCATCTCTGAAACCCATGATTTCCAAGCTGTGCATCCATCTCCCTTCCAAGACCTCTCTGGGGCTCACTTTCATCATTGCAGAGTAAATATGACTGCACATGTAAAGGGGTTTTTGGTTATTCAGTGGGTTAAAATTATCTGGCAATGTCCCCATCTGGCACTGCCAAGTCCTCCTGGGGAGGGCGGGGCAGAGTAGCCCAGCAAAAGGAGTAGATATCCAAATAGGAAGCACTTTGACAGAAAACTAGGTGTGGGGCATCCACCAGTCATCCCAGAACTGGAAAGACTGAGGCAGGAGGATCATGAATTTAAGACCAGCCTGGGCTATAGAGCAAGAAACTGTCTCAAAAAAAAAAAAAAAAAGATTGTGGGAATGCAGCAGCTCAGTTGGTAAAGCACTTCTGGACAAGCATGAGGACATGAATTCAGATCTCCAGAACCCACATAAAACTGGGCATGCAGGTGCAAGCCCAGAATCCCAACACTGGGAGTCAGATGCAATAGGCTCCCTGGAGCTTGATGGTCAGTCAACAGTGAGATCCATATTCAGTGAAACAAAGTCTTAAGAAATGAAGTAGATAGTGACAGAAGACCAAACTCAGCTTCCAGCCTTCATGTATTCACACACACACACACACACACACACACACACACACACACACACACATGGAAGCACACAGAAACATGCACACACATGCACGAGCACACACACATGCATGTGCTCATGCACAAACATGCTCGTGCTAAAGCACACACAGTGGGAAGGGGGACAGCTGTACAGATGTCACCAAGAGAGCCCTGAGCTCAGCAGTGTTCTCACACAGTGGCATCAGAGCAAACAGGTCAAATCTCAGCACAGAAGAGAAAGGGTAAAAAGTCCTCATTAGCTGAGCTCCAGTCCCCTCAGAAGTCCTTTGTGACAATTCAGCTTTAACCGGGGCAATCTTATCGGCCACTGCTCTCCCAGTGATGGCTTCTGCAGCAGGACTGATGCCAGGGCTTCACAAATACCTGCTCTTTAATCCTCAAGGGATTCCTGGGACTCTGGTGTCATGACCACCCCCACATCTCAGAAGAAATCAGGACTCCCAATCAGGGGACACATGTGAGCCCAGAGCCCTAGCGCTGGAGCCTGGCATTCACCACAGAGCCCCTTGAGAGTTCCTTGCAGCAGATGCCATTAGCTTGCCTGGGGGATCCCCAGGAACAATTGGGTTTGGTTATATTCCCATTTGAGTAACAAACAACAGGCAAACAGGGGCTCTGCTTGTGTCTCTCTGGGGGGAGGGAGACACTCCAGGGAGGAGGAAGCTTCTATAGTCTGTACCTCTGGGGCACTTCCAGGCAGATGGCTGGGGCCAGATGAAGCCGTTGGTACCCTCATTTGTGACAATACTGTCATTCAAGTGTCCTGTTGTGCTGTGGAATCCTCTATGCCTTCCCTGGCAGTCTCTCCACACCACTGGGCTGAGTCACTGTGGCGGAAGCATTCCCAACTTAGTCAGCCTGGGGGGGGAGGCGGGGACAAGGTCTGGGGTAAAAGTAGAAGCTGAGGATTTATAAGATTGACTACAGAAACCTAGAGAGGTGATTCCTACCCAGCCTCAGTCCGGGAGAGGCCAAGGAAGGCCAGGGGGATTCCAGGTGGGGAGCTCTTGCCTAGGACCATGGTGCCGATGCTTTGTGGGGATTGGGAGTGAATTTCAGGTATGTATAGGTACATATGTGTTCATGTGCATGTGGAGACCAGAACACAACCTCAGCTGTTGTTCCTCAGGTACTTTGGTCTTACTGTTTGAGACAGCGTCTCTCAATGGCCTGCTGTCACCAATTAAGCTGGGCTGGCTGGCCAGTGAGCCTCAGGGATCCACCTGCCTTTACTTCCCCAGAGTGGAGCCCTTGTCCTGTGAGTTCTGGGACTCAAGCTTGGGTCTTTCCCAGTCCACTACAGATGGTTTTCTAACATTTTATATCCCTCAAGACTCAAAAGGGCCCAGCAAGGTCATTGCAACCATCATTCCATCCCTAAAGGGGAAACTGAGGCACAGGGAAATTAGAGAACCTGCTTTGGGGCATAGACATAAAAAAACAACAAAACCCAGCTTGGATTCCAATCCCTGGGTCCTTGATCTGTGTACCACGCAGGCATGTCCCCAGTACCAGGGTAGCACATGCAAAGGCCCTGGTGCTGGGCACCAGGGTTTTCCCAGGAACCAACTATGGCTGTGAGTGGAAGAGATGCCCAGCCTGGCCTCTGCTCACCAAGGCAGTTTCTTGGCAGGTGAGTGTATGGTGCAATGGGTATCAAGTCTGGGTAGCTCTGCCCTCATGCAGTTGATTGGCGGCTGAGTGTACAGACTGCCTCTCAAAGGGTCACCCCTGGGGCAGCCCCAGATGAACGTGGGGCTCGGGCCTCTGTCAAACCTTCTGAAGCTAACGAGAAAAGCAGAGGCCATGCAACACACCAGACAGATCCCAGCTGCCAGGCTCTGAGACACTTGGCCTGCCTCTGTCAGACACCTGACCATCCAGTGCGTGTCCTTTTATGCCCTCCAAGTCTGGCCAGTTAGCTAAAACCAGGACCAGAATCTAAAGTCTACTGGCAGTAAAACCAGGGGCCAACAGCAGGACAAACCACCCAGCAGCATCCCACCCAGGCCACTCCCTCCACAGAGCCACACAAAACGTTCTATTTTTAAACCCATCCCCAGACTCTGGTCCTATCGATTCTTTTGACGTGTTTTTAAACCAGCACCCTCCCATCTTGTTCCACCATGTACATGGAGAAGCTCGAGGCAAGTTTCAAATGTGTAACTGGAGACGATGAATAGAACGGAGTGGGGCTGCATGGAAGGTGAGGGTGAGAACCAAATGCCTTTTCACATCCCAGATGCCGCTCCGTGCCGGTTGCTTGGCTTGGGCTGCTTGCTGGGTTTGAGCTTCCTAGTTGGCAAAGCAAGATTAAATGTGCCTATTAATCAGATGCCTAGGGCTCGTGGCGGACATAATCACTGTTAAAAGGAAGAGGAGGAGAAAGGGTGGGGGAGGAGGGAGAGGAGGAGAGAGAAGAGGGAAGAGAGGATAAGGAGGGAGAAGAAGAGAAGGAGGAGGAAGAGGAGAGACAGGAGGAGGGAGAGGAGGCAGAAGAAAGAACAAGAGTCCCAATAAAACAGCCAAGCCCATACCACGCCCCTCAATCCTCCTGGCAAGAAAAGAGATGCCCCACTTTGCTATCTGCAGAAGCAAAAGCACAGAGAGACAAAGAGCTTTAATCCAGGTCATCCAGGGAGGAAGTAGCCAAGTTAGGAATCCACCAGGTGTCCTTGACTCCAATTCCAGGGCTTTCCCAGCTGCGTTACTATCCCCACCCCCACCCCTGGCTCATCCCGAACTCAGAAAGCACCCAGGCAACCGGTCCCAGCCTGTCATCCTCTGGTCTCCAACCATTCATTCTGTCCAGAACAGTAAAGAATCCACAGAGCTAGCCTAAGCCACCTGAAGCAGGCTCACAGCCATCGGACTTGGGATCAATGGGCGGTTTTGAAAGTTTTGTGCTGGGATATCACTGTAAGTGCTAAACGCTCAACCCTTCATTTCCCACACTAATGGGAGGGAGCAGCCGTGCGGGTAATTAAAAACGCATTTATATTTGGCTCCAGAATTTGTTTTTGTTCTTCTGTTTAGGTCTGATGTTCCGGGAATTCAGAGTGACTTCATAATCCTTCTGGGCAAAGAGAAAAAGAGAAACAACCAATGTCCGCCTTGAGAGCGACTAGGAAACTGCCCCTTGCTCCATCCCAACTTTGTCAATGACAGCCAATGTCATCTCCAAACCACAGGCAAAAGCGCCCAGCCAGCCAGCTGCAGAATAGATGTTTTAGCTTCTGTATTTGGGGATGATTGTTATGCAGCACTGGGTGGCTGATACACTCCCCTCTTGTTTTTCAGAGGCCTATGCCCTTCCCAAGATTGCTACCAAGTCCTAGTCTCTTAGCAGGCCACATTTGTGTAGGAGGAAGTTGTGTGCGTGTTCATAAACATAAGAATTGACAAGTTTGCATGTAGAGGCCCGAGATCAACCAATGAACCTGACAGTCATCAAGTAAGTCAGGGACCCACCTGTCCCTGCCTCCCCCACACGGAGAGTACAGGTGTGCACCACCACGCTGTGCTCTTCATGCAGTGCTAAGAACCAAGTATCAGCCCCCCATATTTACACAGCTACCATTTAACAAGGTGAGCCAGCCCCTCAGGCCCTTTCCCTCCTAGTCACCGCACCTGACTCCATCTTGCCCTCCGAACCGTTCCCCTCCCCCAGCCACAGCGAAGGGCTTACACATATTTGCTGAAATAACAGAATAGACCAAAGGTCGATGGAGGGACAGGTGTGGGGGCGGGGTGCGTGTGCGTGTGCGTGTGCGTGTGCGTGTGCGTGTGCGTAGAGGTCAGAAGAAGCTGATGGATCTCCTGGAACCGGAGTTATAGGGGATTGTGAGCTGTCAGGCCCAGGGGCAAGGAAGGGAACTAGATCCTCTGCAAGAGCAGCAAGTACTCTGAGCTGCTGAGCCTTCTCTCCAGCCCATATCATTCCCTGTTCTTGAAAGATGTCTGTGCCACAGGGCAATGGTGCTGTGTGCCTTTAATCCCAGCACTCGGGAGGCAGAGGCAGGCAGATCTTTGTGAGTTCAAGGCCAGCCCTAGTCTAGGAAGTAAGCTTCAGGACAACCTGGGCTATTACACAGAGAAAGCTAGTCTCGAAAAACAAAACCAACAAAAAAAGTTTGCTCAGGCACCAATGGAAGTAAGTCTTCTTTACTTCCCCCTCTCCCTCCCAGTTTGCCTCCTCCCTGTCTTCCCCTCCCTCCCTCCCTCCCTCCGGCTCTTCTTCCCCACCCCTTTCTGCTCTCCACACCTTCACAGACACATGCTCACCCAGGCTGGTAGTTTAGCATATCTTGCCTTCACAGACCCGTCATGCTCTCCGGGTCTCATCTTCCACTCATCAGAATATTTTCTGAAAACAGCTTTCCCTAAAGGCCTCCGACATCAGGTGCTAACTAACAGTCACACTTAGCAGTCCCATGGGGAGAGGGAAGAGGATGCTCCCTTTTTACTCCGTGACCATTCTTTTCCTTGTCTTTCAGACCAGCCCATTCCAGCCTCCATCAGAACCCACTGTGGACCTGAGACACTGTAGCATTTGAGATGTGTATAGTGAAACAGAACCTATAAAGTGAATGTATGGACTATAGACAGTCCAGCAATGGTTATCTACACACCGAAGAGGCTTGACAGCCTGGATGCCTCACTGGACCAAGCCTTCAGCTCCCCCCCCCCCCCCCAGTTCCCTTTCAGAAAATACCCTCTCAGGTTCTCCCAGAAGCCTGTCTCTTAGTTGATTCCACACCCAGTCGGATTAACAGCCATACCATTCCTACACTCCTGATTCTTCTGGCCTTGGATGTTGATGCAATGTCTAGCCGTGCAGCAGCCATCTTGTGCTCAAGAGGACGAAAGTCACATGCCCAGGACAGGAGGGCAGAGAGAGGCAGAAAGAGCATGCACTCCTAGCAGCTCCTTCCTGCTGCACCTGAACTGTTTAATTCTTGACTCCATGCTTGCTGCAAAAAATAGCCCTGTTTGTTGGGTTTCTCATCCCTGCATCCAGATGCAATCTTACCTGATTCACTACGCAATTACATTTTGATTTCAAAAACCTTTCCTAGGGTTGCTACTGCTGCTTCAGGTGAAAGGCTGCAGAGTCAGCCACAGGCTGGATACTAAACAAAATAGCTAATATTGTGGATTAAAGAGCTCGCGTAATGTCACCTGCGCTGCAGAGGAACAGCTGGGGAGCCCATCTCATCCCAGAATAGAGACGACTCCAGACCTCCTGTGGGCAAACTTGGCATCCTGCTCCTGCCAGCATCCCCTCTGACTTACCAGAGCACAGAGGATACCTCGGGCTCACATCTGAACAAGCTTGGAGTGGCTGCCCCAATAGAGAGCCAGAGAACAGGCTCCCAGCTTGTGAGCCTGGCTTCATTCAGTTTGAAGTGGCCCCAAGCAGGCAGCTTCAGTGAAACGCTAGGCAGAACAGCAGATCTTCCTGGGGAAGCAATTTGAGACGGTACCTAGCGCGCATCCCAGCTCAGTGTCATGTGACTTTTTCTGAGAACACAGGTCTACTCACCCTAGATAGAGGGGACACCCACCCACCAAAGAAAGACCCCATCCAAAATCTGTTTGATGAGTCGTGAACTTATGGGGGGGTCCTTACAGGAGTGAGGGGCTCTAGGCAGCTACCCCACCATAGGTTACACCCTCAGAACAGCCATCTCAGTGGCATGTGAGCCATTGAAGGGTCCCCAGCCCCTCTCCTTGGAGAGACTGAGCCCTTGAGAACACATTAAGTCATCAGTGAGGGTCCTGCAGGTGTCTCCGAAGCTCTCTCTGATTCAGTGATCTCATCCAGCTGAAGGTGACTGCTCTGCCACACTCAGTCCCTGAAAGTGTGACCTCTGATGGACTCTGAAGTCACTCTTCAAACCTCAGCCTGCCAAGCAGACAGCATGCCCTCCTCACAGAAGGAGCATCCCGTGCTCCGAGAGCGGATCCGAGTAAAGGAAACTGAGTAGGTGCTGAGGAGCGAACCAAGCTTCTCACCCCTCCACCCCCAGGCCTCTCTCAGCAGCAACAGACTGGATTTTTACCTTTGCACCTAGAGTCCAGCAGACAGGTCAATTAAATCTGAGGGGATTTGTCACTTTTCACCCTCCTGGAGAAAGTACCCCAAGTTCAGCCAGGATCTCTAGACCCAGGACGCTATTGGGCATAGCAGTCATCATGAGAACTTGCCTATTCCTGCCTAGCTCCCCAACCCCCATATCTCCAGGTTCCTCCCTGGAAAGCAGCCCACACTGGCTCCCCATTCAGCTCAGGTGATTTGAGGCTTTCCATTGTTTACTTAAATAGTCCCAGGAGGAATCCACATAGTCTGATGTTACCATCACGAGACTCTGAAAACTCCTGTCCAACCAGAGGCCCCAAGGAGTAGGGGTCGGGGGGACTGGTATCCATGGCTGAGAAAGCAGTTCATCCACATACAGGAACCCCATAGCAGGTTGGCATGGCCTTTACCCGGTTCTTAGATCATCCCAGGCAAGTCCTGGCTTAGCCTGGGCATAGGCAGTGACCTCAGTCAGCTAAGAGGCCAGTTCTGTGGCCTCCCTTGGACCTGGGCAGCCCCTTCCTGACTCCAGCCAGGACCTTGTTTGGAACTGCTTTCCTAAACGAGCATGATTTCCCTCTTTGTTGTCTGCACAGAGAGAGCTCTATGGAGCCTGAGGCTGTCAGAGGCAGTGGAGTCCAGACAGACAGACAGCGGGGTCCAGACAGACAGCGGGGTCCAGCCCTCCAGGCAATTTTCATCCTCCTGCTTTGCTGTCTTAAAGGTGCAATTTTCTGCCCGATTCCTTTTCTTGGGTGTTCAATATTTAATGAGCAGCTACTGAGTGCTGGATTCTCTTATCTAAGCCATTGTGGAAATAAAATAACAACGTCAATAGATTAGCCATAGGGAAATAACCGACAACCAAATGCCTGCTACAGAACTGGATGCTTTACTCTCTTCACCTGTCACCTCCGTCAGTCAACCTGCTCTCTAACTCTGCTCTTGCTCCACAGGATAAGCTGCAAAGTGTCTTTACATTGCAGATGGGAAATGAGGCTCAGTGAAATCACATGACCTGCCCAAGGTCACTGCTCCCTGTGAAAGGAAACAGGGAGTTTGCACCAGGGTTTTCCTGACTACTAAAGCCACACTTAGGGCCCCATCCCATCCACCTGCCTCTAAAAGATGACTATGTACTTGAAAAAGTGATAGACAGACAGACAGTTATCACACAAAAGTAAGGCTTACGTTGCTCATCAGAACAGCAGCAATGGTGTGCCCAGTGGGTGTGAACAAATCTCTGCTCGAAGCCTCACAGTGTGTCTCTCTGCTTGGTGGAAATTTTATCTTTGGAGATTGATTTTATTTATGTGTATGTATGTATGTCTATGTGTGGGTGGCCTCTTTCTGAAGAGGCCAGAAAAGTGTACCAGGTCCCCTGGATCTGGAGTTACAAGCCACTGAGAGCCATCATGAGGATGCTGGGAATCAAATTTCAGTCAGTCCTCTGAATGAGCAGTAAGCACTCTCAGTCCCCAGACTATCTCTCACTCCCACCTACCCTTCGGTGACAACTTTCATCTGAAAGAGTCACAAACCATTGTTTGTGAACTTAGCTGCTCCAAGGTAAGAGATTCTACACCCTGGTCCCTGCAGAAGGAGATTCCTCATCCGGTGAACAGGGCCCTCCTCTTTGTCTTCCCTTACATAGACACCTACACTCACACTCCTGCCTGGTCAGCCATCCCCAAAGCCAATTAGAAAGGCCAGGTGGCCCTGGGGGATGATGGAGGGAGGCATTGATCAGCTGGAGTGGCAAATGTCAAGTAGAACAGAAGAGTCAGTTCCACCGCTCTCTCTTCCTCGGAGGGCAGCGGGGACATGGTGGTGGAGATGGAGCTGTGTTTACCGTGACGGTAATTGAAAGGCAGAGGTGGCCACCCCACACTCTCCATGTTGCTACTTAATTGCTGTACCAAAATCTGCTGGAGAAGGGGACCAGGGGAGGGGATGGGGAGAATCGTGAATCTAGCCCGGGATCGATAGCAAAAGCTTTCATGGTGTCAGGCACAACAAATGGAGCTGAACAGCTGGAAGCTGCTGGAAATTAGCCTTCAGGCTGACTGGGTTTGAAAGCTCAGAAGAAGAACAGAAGGACTCCTCACTGCCTCTCTTATCAGCAGGCCTCTCAGTACCTGCTCAGCTCGCACAGGAGTTGGTGGGAGGGTACCAGTGGGCTCTCATTGGCTGCCAGGGTCTGAAAAGTCTATGGCAGCCACAACTTGGCCCCCTCGTCCCAACCCACAGACCTTGAGGTTGCTCATTCTGCCCCTGCTCCGTGTGTGCGTTCATATATGCATGTATGTATGTATGTACGTATATATGTTGTGTGATTGTGTATGTGTGTGCATGCATGTGTGTGTGCATGTATGTGTGTGAAAGAGTGTTTGTGTGTGTGCAAATGACACAAAAATAGGGACTGAGAAGATAGCTTGGTAGGTGAGGACCTGAGTTCAGATTCCCAGCACATATAAAAAGCTGGGTGTGTAACCCCAGTACTGGTAGGTGTAGCAGAGACAGGCTGAGCCCATCAGCTCACTGGCCAGCCAATTGAGTCAAATTGCCAAGCTCTGGATTAAGTGAGAGACTGTCTCAAAAAATAAGGTGCAGAGCCACCTACGAAGGTACACCCGGTGTCAACCTCTTGCCATGCCAGGTGCACGCATCCACTCACACATGTGACAAGAACAGGTTTGTGTCCAGGACTACCACATCCTCTCTCCGGAACACTGATTACCTGACTTAACCTCTTCTACAAGAGGGAAATGGTGGTGTCTGGCTGTGGTGGCTGAGAATGATCCTCAAAGGATGATCATGGCCTAGGCCCTGAAACCTGAGATTGCCACCTTCTACGGCAAAATGAGCAGGGGCCCTTGCAGGTGGGATTTCGCAGAAGACAATGGAGTAAGGAGATAGCCTGGACCATCTGGGAGGCCCCAGGGCCATCATGGATGCCCTTACATAGAGGAAGTGGGAGATCCAAGAAATACTCAGAGGAGAAGCGAGATTGAAGGTTCAGCAACCGCAGATGACACTGATGCAACCCCAGCCAAGGATGCCGGCAGCTCTGGAAGAGGCTCTTCCTCAGACTCCCAGGAGAGACCACTACAGGTTGAGCCAGAGGTGTTGTTTTTAAACTATTGGTGTTCTGATCCAGAAGGAAACATTTTTCCAGTGTCTGAGTCAGTATGGTCAGTGGCCTGTCTTAGCAGTCATGGGGACAGTAAGGAGCAGTCATGGGGACAGTAATGTGGGGACTGGGGGATGGCTCGGTAGTTAAAACACCTGCTGTTCAAGCCTGAGGTCCAGAGTTCATGTCCCCAGCATCCCAGTCAATCTACGCAACGTGGGTTGGGTAGCCTGCTTGAAGTCCCAGCACTGGGGGTAGAGGTGGGGTAGGTAAGTAGGATCCTGGAGGCAAGCTATCCAGCTGGACGAGCCACATTGATGGGCTCCAGATTCTCTCTCAATATCCCCACCATGGGGACATCCAGGAGGGTCTGGGAGTCCTTCAAGAATTGTGGAGTCCTGAGCCTCAGCTAGCCAGTCTAGTCTCCATGGGGCCTCCTCTCAGGCCCCGCCCCTGCCAGTGTGCCTCAGCTGCCTCCAGGGCCCAGGAGTCTCTTGCTCGGCTTAAGCAGAGTCTCCTGGTGCTTCCCTGGCTAAAATGTTCAACCAATAGGTTCTTAGCGGGTCTTGGACCCAAAACAGTAGTCAAGGCCAGCCACAGGCTCCTCCCACCTTCCTGAGAGTCCCGCACCAGTCCTGGAGGCCACACAGGAAATGGCCTGCAGCCTCCAAGCCCACTTTGCCTTAGCCAGATCCTGACTGCAGTGAGCCCAGACTGGAAAATTGAAGGAATGAGGACATGGTTGGGAGCTTCAAACTCCAAAAGACAAAGGGGAGGCCCGGGAGCTGCTGCAGAGGGCTCTCACCTCTCCCCAGGTCCCTGCAGCTCCAGGCCCCATGGATGGGAGTTTACACCACAGGACTTGGCAGGTGCTTAGAGTCTGAGCTCACCTCCCCACTGGTAAACTGGAGGTTGAACCAGCACAACAAAGGGAAGGCCCACTTTGGAGAGCTTTGCAAGGGAGCAACACAGACATTCAAAATACATGTGTGCACGTGTGCACACCCACACCCACACCCACACACTAGCACATGCATTTATTCCTTTCACACTCACATAGATTCATGCAATCACATGCAGATTCATTTATTCACTAACATGCAAGCGAATAGAGCACACAAAACACTTTGAATGCACATACATGCACACGCATACAACTATGCATTATTACACACATGCATGCAACACAAGTGCACTCACACATAAACACATGGACACACTAACATGCATGCACAAAATGTACAACACGTTCACACTCATAGTCATTCACAACGGAAAGGTCTCACATGGGGACACTCAAGAGGGACACCAGAATGGATTACTAGGGAGTAACAAGTTTATTTAAAATGTATTAATGCTATGGACAGACAGAAAGACAGACAGCAGTATGACCCTGAGCACTTCTACCACTTGAGCACTGAGGAGAAGGACCATGCTCAAGTGGTAGAAGTGAAGACTCTTCTTACATCTTTCTGAGGATGGAGAGGTTTCCCAGCATAAACCTGTAACCAAGCCCTCTGGTTCCCAGGCAAGAGGCAGGAAAGGCGTAGGGAGCAGGGTGTGTGGCCACCCATGGTTGTGTTGAATAGGCATGGCCCCAATAGGCTTATGTGTTCAAATGCTTGGCCGTAGGGACTGGCACTATTAGGAGGTGTGGCCTTGTTGAAACAGGTGTGGCCTTGTTAGAGAAAGTGTGTCATTTTTGGGGTGGACTTTGAGATCATATATGCCCAATCTACACCTAGTGTGACAGAGTCAGTCTCCTTCTGCTCACTGCAGATCCAGATGTAGAACTCTCTGCTCCTCCAGCACTGCCTGCACGCTGCCTTGCTTCCCGCCATGATGATGATAATGGACTAAACCTCTGAAACTGTAAGCCAGCCCCAATGAAATGTTTTGCTTTATAAGAGTTGTCTTGGTCATGGCGACTCTTCACACCAATAGAAACTAAGTACCACTAATAACTAATAACTGTAACTAAGGTACCACTGATACCCACTTTGATATAAACTCACTTTCTGGATGAGAGATCCTTGCCCCTGAGAGTCTGTTAGCTGGGGACTCACAACATCTCAGTAGGTGCCTGTTACTGTGTGTAAGAGGAGAAAAGCATTGTGTTGTGTCCTGAGCAGCAACTAGACTCTTAAATTATATTCTCACAAGACTCACACACACACTCACACACACACTCACACACACTGACACGCTCACCTTCACATGACACACTGAACACAGGCAGCCTGAGCCTCCAAGCTCCTACTGCCATCCAGCCTGGGCTTAGGAGTCCTTCGGAGAAGTTGATCTGGGGCATTAAGGGCCATCATTCTAGAGACAGGCTGTGCTGGGGCCAGGCCTTTCCCTCCCCAGAGACAGCACATCCCTCACTCAGCTTCCTCAAGATGGCTTCTCGGAACTCAAGCAGGGTGGGTTTTACAGGAAGGGCACAGTGGTGGGATTCAACATTGCTCACTTCCCAACTTGGATGACAGAGGCAGAGAGATGAAAGCCCCACACCCCTCACTGTACATTGTATCCCAGGGGCTTGACGGGGGTATCGCAGTTCTCCCGGGTGACCTTTGTTATCGATGCCTTCCAGACGAGATCATTGGGCTGACAGCTGGCAGACTCTACTCTCAAAGCTGCAGAGAAAATTTGATGGTTCAGGGCCACATGTCTCCAAGACCTTTGTCCCAGGGCAGAGTCATGGATTCCAGCATGGTGGTTCCTCCCACTGCAGGCCGTGGAGGGGATACACACACATACACACACACACATACACACACACACAGAGAGAGAGAGAGAGAGAGAGAGAGAGAGAGAGACAGACAGACAGAGACAGAGACAGAGATAGAGAGACAGAGACACAAACAGAAGCAGAGACACAGAGAAAGAGACAGACAGAGAGATGGAAAGAGACAGACAGAGGCAGAGACAGAGAGAGAAAGAAAAAAACAGAGACAGATAGAGTGACAGAGACAGAGAGACACACAGACATACAGAGAGACAGACAGACAGACAGACAAAGCACTGCAGTAGCAGCGGTCTCTCCTTCCCCAGGGACAGCCACCAGCCCTGGGCTAATTGTTGCTGTGTGGAACATGGTCCCCACACAGCAGTGCACATGGTCAAGGTTGATTACTGCGAGTTCCACTCTGCCCTGGGTCCCACTAATAGGCACCTTCTCATTAGAGCCCTTTGTGGAGACAAAACACTGCTTGCCGGGAAGTGGGCGAAGCAGCCGCAAAGCTGGGATATCCACACACAGTACCTGCTTCTTTGGAAAGCTGCTCATGTGGAGGAAGGCACCACCAAGGCAGGGAGAGGAGGGTGGGGCAGTTCAGAGCCTTGCCATGGGACACAGCAGCTCAGAGAACTAGAATGTCTCCTCCAAGGCCCTGCTCTGGTAAGAGGTGGAACTGGGGAGAAGGACTCAAATTTTCTCTCTCTAAAGAAAGAGATGCTGACTGGGGATGACTCTGGGCTCCTCAGACATTGTTGATCTTCCCTGTGTCCAAGTGTTCCCACTGGTCACTGCCGCCAGCTTCGTGTCCTGCTCTTGGGGGACCACGGATGAAGAGAGGATTTGATTGCATCTGTCAAGTTGGTGCAGGGTGAGGAGTAAATGGTGTGCCCTTTCCAGGGGTTTTGATTGAAAAGAAAAGGTGCAAAGCCCAGAGTCTCACTGTCTCCGGAATTGGGACAAAGCTGGCCAGCTGGAAAAGTGACAGTTTCGAGTCAGCCCTCCTGCTAATTGGCTAACATCCACTCCATTGAATGGAAGAACAGCAAAGGCAATTACAAAGAAGTTTACCACCCTCAGGGCCTGCTCTGGCAACACATTAGCCCAGAGAAGGCCAGCGCCTGCACCCCTTGCCTGACACCACCAGATCCCATGTTCTTTTTTTTTTTCTTTTTTTGGTTTTTCGAGACAGGGTTTCTCTGTGTAGCCCTGGCTGTCCTGGAACTCACTCTGTAGACCAGGCTGGCCTCCAACTCAGAAATCCGCCTGCCTCTGCCTCCCAAGTGCTGGGATTAAAGGCATGTACCACCACTGCCCGGCCAGACCCCATGTTCTTAAGAAGGCATGCTTTCGGTGTTTCCTAAAGTGTCTGTTTGCCACCCTAGTCTCCTGCCATGCACCTGGCACCTCTGCCTCCTCCCCCTACCACTTGTGTAGCCATTGCTCCCAAATTGAAAATATCCAGTTAAAGCTCAAGAAGTTAAAGAAACTCGTGCATCTCAGGAAGATCCTAAAGCTAACAGGATTCTCAAGGCCCCTCCCTAAGTTACATAACTGAGAACAATGGCTGGAGAGAGGAGATACTCTGACCTGCAGAACTGCCTCCAAGGCATGCAAGGAGCCCCAGGGATGAGGTTTCCTGAGTCGTGCCTGTGTTGGGGTGAGACATTCAATGAACCTGCTGCCTCTGAGGGACATATACTCCTGTGATAACCCAGCAAATGTCCTGAGCCTCTAAGCTAGACTTGGGAGGTTGTGTTTCTCTAGTCTGTCGTCGTTGTCCTGTCTAGAAGGAACAGACCATTGTGTCTCCCCAGGGAGAGTCACAAGACACCTGGACAGCTTGTACCAGGCACTCAGTGAATGTCTTTGAATATGAGAAGGATTCCTTGGTCTCAGGCTTCACAGATTCACTGCAGGTACAAACACATACATGTACATATGAATACATATACACATATGCACACAAGCACATATACTCATGTACACACATACATCCATGCACACAAACACTCGAACAAGGAAACACACATGTTTAACATACATGCATGCACTTATGCACAATCCAAATATGCTGGCATATGTGCACACATACAAACATACACATGTTTACCCACCTAGAGATACATACACACATGCACACAAATTCATATACAAACACACACACACACGTACACGCAGACACACGAGTACACATGTATACATGCCCACATACACGTAAGTACACAAATGGGTACACACTCAAACACACATAAGTGTGTAAATAAACAGCTAACCAGGCCACACACAAACACATGCACATATACACATATGTACACACATATTACCAGAAATATATACATACACAGACCTGCACATGCATATGTGTATACAGACATGTACATACAGGCGCGCACACATATAGATACAAACATAGGTACACGTAAGGGGACACGTATACAAGCACACATAAACACACATACAAGTATACAGGTATCCGCAAATACACACATATATAAACATGCACAGAAGCATACGTATTTACACACATGCACATTTACACACCTATGTAGGCATACATTTTTTGCAGCCTACTTTTAATAAGGGTTCAACCCCTCCTCTAGCCCAGCACCTAGCAGAGGCAGTGGAAGAGAAAAGTTGCTAGGATGTGGGGGAACTGGACCTGTTCAGCAATAGTTCTTTGGGGGTGAGCCCGATCTTCTTTCTCAGCAGTTCAGTCCCGTAGCAAACACTAAATATGACTCAGCGGCTTCAGATCATTCCTGTAGGCAGGCAGACCCCAGGCATAAACCAGCAGCTCCAGTCCAGTTCTTTCAGCAAGCAGACACCAGGCAGCTGTAGTTCAATCCTGAAGAAACCACGAGGCTCACCAACCAGCCTGAGGCGAGGCCGCTGAAGCAGCGAGCTGCCTCAGGAACCTCATGAGCAGTTCTTGAATGAGTTTCTCTCAATGGCAGCATTACCACAAGCTGAGCGCAACAACGCTCTGTAAGGCAAACCAATACATGCGTGTTGTTAGTGAACACTAGCAAGATGGAGCAAACCACACCAAGGCTCAGCGCTCGTCTCCCACTGTCTGTGGGGTCATGTTTATCCTCCTTCATCACAGGTCCTTTTCACCCGTGTCTGCTTCAGCACAGCAGTCTTGCATGAGTCTGCTTTAGCAAGACAATTGTGTGCCCCAGCATCGTTTGACATAACTAACTTTCCAAAGAAACGAGAAGTTTCCACTTCACATCCACCCACAACACACACACACACACACAAACTTCTTCATGCATATACACACACATGAATAGCTATGCACACAAACATGTATGTGCACAAATATACACATATACAGATTTACACAAATATACAAGTACATATATACTCATTCATACACACTTATATGTACATGTACACATGTGCGCACACACACATGCACGCAAATATACATGTGTGTGTGTATATGCATAGACACATTTACATATGGGGCTGCTTATTTGTTTGAGTTTTTTGAGACAAGGTTTCTCTGTGTAGACGGGGCTGTTCAAGAACTTACTCTGAATGTAGACCAGGTTAGCCTCAAATTCACAGAGATCCGCCTGCCTCTGCTTCCCAAGTGCTGGGATTAAAGTCATGAGCCACCACCAACTGGCCACACATAGGTTATCTGTCCCCACTCTGATAACTCTCCCATTTTGTAGACCAGGTGATTCAAACACTAAGCATGATGCTCAAACCTGGTAAAGAAAGGTCTAGAAGCAGTGTCCTAGGTCACTAGCATTCATGCTGTGTTCTGGGGATTCCCAGACTTCACAAAGACTATAGAAAATCACCCCAGACAGGACAGGTCCTTGAGGGACATTTCTGTCATCTGAAAGCTTGATTCTCATCTGCGTATAAACTGACACTATATCAGATTTCATTTGAAGAAACAGCTCGTTTCTTCTGGAAATGTCCACATTTCTGTACAGCTGCTCCAGGGAGAGACCACTAGGGACTTCTAGAGGCAGGTCGAAGAACAGGGTTGCACCTCATGAAATCAACTGCCAGAGAGACCCACCCATGGCACACCACTGTCCTCCCCTGCATGCCACACTCTGCCCAGAATCCCGGAGTTTCGTTGGGTGCCCTGTGCCTGTTGCATGTTCCGGATCCCTTGGCTGGCCCAGCATGCCCCAATCAGAATCAAATCTAATCTTCCCAAGTCTTCTCACAATGGTGGCTCCCGGATGCAGCAGTAACAGAGCTTGTGAGGATCTACTGATGGGCGGCTATCAGCTCTGGGCTCCGACATCACTCCCCAGTCCAGAGAGAGAGACAGAGAGACAGAGGCAGAAGCAGAGACAGAGAGAGACAGAGAGTGGGGGAGGGAAGGAGGGGAGGGAAGAGAGAGAGAAGTAGAGGTAGAGGGAGAGGGAGAGGGAGAGGGAGAGGGAGAGGTAGAGGGAGAGGGAGAGGGAGAGATGAACTAGATATCCTTAGAGCACTCTGGGGACCACCATGGAGAAACCACAACCCATGTTGTGGCCTAGGCAGAAACTATCCCCATCCTATACCTGATGTCTTAGGGTTTTACTGCTGTGAGCAGACACCATGACCAAGGCAACTCTTATAAGGACAACATTTAATTGGGGCTGGCTTATAGGTCAGAGGTTCAGTCCATTATCATCAAGGTGGGAACATGGCAGCATCAAGGCAGGCAGGGTGCAGGAGGAGCTGAGAGTTCTACATCTTCATCTGAAGGCTTCGAGCAGAATACTGACTTCCAGGCAGCTAGGATGAAGGTCTTAAAGCCCACGCCCACAGTGACACACCTACTCCAACAAGGCCACACCTCCAAATAGTGCCACCCCCTGGGCCAAGCAAGCATATACAAACCATCACACTTGGGGAAACTGAGGCTCAGGGGAGCACAGTTGCGTATGCTCAGGAGTACAGCTGGGAAGCAGACGTTGGTTTGATCAGCAAGCCCTGTATGCTGGACCTCTGTGCCTCTGGCCCTGCACCCAGACTTTGATAGCATTCTATCTCCAACCTGTGGATCTATTTCTCCTTTTGGCAGGTCAGCCATTGTGCCAGAAGCTACAGGCAGCAGCCAGACCCTGGATATCAAGTGTTGATCTCAGCATTGCTGGGGTAGGCCTGGGCTTACCAAAGGGGACATTGGGGAAGAGGGAGGGGACAGCACTCAGTGGAGGCCAGTGGTTGTTAGGACCTCCACTGGAGTTCAGCCTGTCTCTGTGGCCAACTCCACTGCAGGTCACAGGCTGTGTTGCCCTGGGCTTGATTGGGTCTGCCCCTACTGAACTCACCCCCTGTTGCACTCGGGATGTCTACACTGTCCCCTGCCCACCCTGTGTCACCTCAAGCTACAGGCTGCTGGTCAGGTGATGTGGAGGTTCCTGAGCAGGCTGAGTGCCTGCTGGTCCAGCCACTCTCAGCTCTTTCTGCCTGGGCCATTAGTAGGCATCATGGAGAAGTAGCCACTGGCGAATGATGATCTATTAGTGGTGGCTTTAAATGAAATGACAAGGAGGAGAGAGGGGGAGAGAGAGAGAGAGAGAGAGAGAGAGATATCAGGGCTTAGCATGGGTGAAGGTAAAATAAACCAGAGGCTGCCAGAGATGTGGAAAGAGGGAAAGGCAAAGCAGCCATTTTAAATCTATTGATCATGCTGGAGGTGTAGCTCAGAGCCCTTACTGGCATACAGAAGGCTGTACATTCCAATCCTAGCACCCAGGAAACATGGGCGCACTTTCGATTCCAGTCTTGGGAGGTGGAAACATACAGAAGAAGTTCAAAGTCATCGTTAACTACAGGGTGAGTTCAGAGCTAGCCTGAGCTACACTACACCCTGTCTCAAAAGAAAACAAACAAACAAATAAATAAATAAATAAATAAATAAGTGAGGATTTGCTCAGAAATACCACCCAGGATCTTACTGTGACCCAAATAATCCCATGACCAAGCGGTGGTCTCTGAGGATGGGTTGGCAAGGCTCAAATAATTCCCTCTGACACATAGCGGATGATGAATGCCACAAAGAAAATAAAACCCAGCCAGGTTGGCGATTCATGCCTTTTATCCCAGCCCTTAGGAGGCTGAGCCTTGAACACATGGCTGAGGCCACAGAGGATAGCCAATTCTAGGCTGACCAGCATGAGCAACACAGGGAGACCTCAGCTAGGGTCGACAAGAAGAAAGAGGACAAAGGGAAGACAAAGAGCGAGGAGTGAGAGAGGGAGGAGGGGGAGAGCAGCAGGGGGGGGAGGGGGGGAGGGGGACTGGCAGGAAAAGAGGAAAAAAGGAGCCATTGCTGTCTGGTCTGGCCTACAGCCCTTACCAATCTCACTGGCCGTCAGCCATTGATCCTCATGGCTCCTGTGCAGTTTCAAGCCCAGAATATCACCTCCCATTCCACCCACAGCCACTGACACTGTGGCCACTGATCTCCCATTTCTCAGAGGCTCAGAAGTACAACACCCAGGGTGGTAGTGGCGCACGCCTTTAATCCCAGCACTTGGGAGGCAGAGGCAGGCAGATCTCTGAGTTCCAAGCCAGCTTGGTTTACAGAGTGAGTCCCAGGACAGCCAGGGCTACACAGAGAAACCCTGTCTCAAAAAAAAAAAATAGAAAGAATGAAAAAGGAAAAACAAACAAATGCCTATTTGCCAAGCCATGGTAGCACACACCTTTAATCCCAGAACTTTGGAGGCAGAGGCGG
This sequence comes from Rhynchomys soricoides, assembly GCA_019843965.1. Taxonomy (NCBI): domain Eukaryota; kingdom Metazoa; phylum Chordata; class Mammalia; order Rodentia; family Muridae; genus Rhynchomys; species Rhynchomys soricoides. The sequence continues at coordinate 4,626,535 of JADRCH010000165.1, read as the reverse complement.
TAGGTGGATTTCTGAGAATTCGAGGCTAGCCTGGTCCACAGAACTAGTTCTAGAACAACCAGGGCTTCAAGACAAACCCTGTGAAGAAGAAGAGGAGGAAGAGGAGGAGGAGGAGGAGGAAGAGGAGGAGGAGGAAGAAGATGAAGAGGAGGAGGAGAGGGAGAGGAAGGGGAAAGGGAGGGAGAGGGGGAGGAGGAGGAGGCGAAGGTGAAGGCAAAGAAGAAGAGGAAGAGGAAGAGGAAGAGGAAGAGGAAGAAGAAGAAGAAGAAGAAGAAGAAGAAGAAGAAGAAGAAGAAGA